>QNGE01004559.1:16244-59274 GCA_008508345.1 Paragonimus westermani
GTACCTTTTCTAACCCCCTTCTTCCTGATACGGAAGACAGCAGTGCCGCAACTATAAAAATAGTTCTGCTGTATGCCCATAGGATCGTGCCTCACTGCCTAAGCACTCCTACGCGGTCAGCAGTGCGACATACAATCCTATGAGTGTAACTGCTTTTCGTCTGACAGTGGACAGGATGCCTGTATAACATGGAATAAACCAGTTTGTCTGCAATTCTAAATTAGGCTTTCAAGATCAAGTTTCAGCTTTGGGATCTTCGGACTCACAGATTATCATCATGGAACATCGAAACGAAAGTCTTAAGTCAGTTTGGTAAACTACTTAATAGTTATTGACACTTTGTAAATGACAATTTACTACTTCGAAACGAGATACAGCTAATTTCTGCTTGCGACATCTGACTTGAATTGACTTGATTTTCACATCGGGAGAACAACAGACCAAGAATATAACGATCGTCAGCCACCAGTACTACGCCGTCTTACTCTGAGGGTAGAACAGTGTTCAAGATCGCCGCCTACCCTGAACCACAGACAGAGAAACACTGCTAGAAACTAATACTGAGAATGACAAAATAGCGAACAAAGCTTGTTTTTTGCGTTTGATCATCAGGTTAATTATAGCATAGCACATAGGAAAACACTAACCAGGATGAATCACAAAAACGGTCAATAAAGGTTATGGACGACGTGTTTGTTATCGATTGCTCATTCACTGTTCCAAACTGTAGGTTTGGTGAACTGGGGGCCAGGGGAGATTGTCTGCAAACTCATGAGCGCAGAGGTCAAGATTGCGTAATCGAATACAACTGATAAACACGCCGTCCATAAATTCTAATGATTGTTTTTGTGACTCACTTTAGTTAGTGTTTTCACGCACATTGTTTTTTGGGTAACCTGACGACGAAACACAGAAAACAAGTGTTGTTCGCTAAATACCGTCCTCGTGAGTTCAGTGGGTAATTTTTAATAAATTGAACTATCCAAAGAAACCAATCTACTCACCATCAACAGAATTGCACAGGCGTTGTGACCTCAATCGTTCACAAGGTCATAACTCTACGGACAGACGCTGGCGATCACACAGTAGCACAGAGGTGAGTAAATGTTACACTTGTGACAACGGTTCTTTAAAATGGTTTACTGAAAGATGATTAAGAGACTAACTCAGTCCAATACGAAAGACATCAGCAGGATGGAGAATCAGAAAGAGAAACTCGAGAACTACTTGCTGAGTTTCAAAAGACGCAATAAGTGACGGCTTTCTCCTTAGAAGAAACGACACTGCACAGACTCTTATCGCGTCTAAAGGACCTGTTGTTTTTGGATACCTAAGAACTGGATACAGAGGACGAAACAAGAGTGTTTTTATAAGCTTACGATGGGCGGATCACAGGAAAACATCAGATTCGAGTAACTAAACAGTTGAGGAAACCAGCTTGATCATCAGTCGGCTATCAGGAATCCTGCACCCACCGGCCACTTGGCAAACGCTTGTTAAGAGGATGGTCTGCAAAATACCCACGTAACTACAAGAAAGTTTCGGATGGTGCTTGGTAGATCGATTGTGGGGCCAATCAAAATTAGTGACGCCAAATGTGCTCTCTGACACAGAAACTATTCGTGATTCGGCCAATTTGATTTGAACTGATGGTGTTGCGGTTTAGCCTGTCAATTGAATCTATAGATTCTGGTGCTATTCATGAAAGCAGCTCACTTTGAAGAGTTTATCTGATTGATCCTATCAACTTTATTTATACATTGTTTTCACACACCCTCCATTTAAAGTACACATTTAATTTAACGGAGTTGTGATTCCCGTCTGATTTGACTTGTTCTGTGACCTATTACCATCAGGTCAATTTCGCCGCTATGATCTACGACACTTTACACATCACTGAATTGTTAACTGGGCAGATATGAAACCTTAACTGACTAACGGTTGCTTACTAATTGGTCGAAACTGTGACTTCACTTAAGCTGTATCTTCAAGTTAATCGTTTTGGATTCTAGTGCGAAATATGGGTTCTCATACCTGGCTTAGCTGAGTTAACCAAGCGCACTGTTGATTAGTGACTAAAAACGAGTTGTCTGGAATACACAGTATCATCCAACCATCGCATACTGAGTCATCTGCTTAGCATTCAGAAAATATTCCGGTTAATTGGATCGAGCCTATTTAGTTCCAGCGTTGTAAGCCAAGCAGCTAGTCAGTCTAAAGGCAGAAGACAATTCTTTTACAAATGGTTTTACAACATTCCTGTCCACGAACAACAGCTTCGAAACAACTTATTCAAAGTGTACACCCAACCTTGAATGTTGGGAAACTGTTGACCGGAATTGTGTAAATTCCAAAATTATCGCTAATTTTTGCCGCACAGACTTTCTTCACATTTTCATTCAATTTCTGATGTTCGTTGCTAGTAAAATTTCAGTGGTTGGAAGTTTTACTTTCTTTGTGTCATATTTTTTCCATTCGCCTGGTGGCAAAGATTTTGCGTTGGAGTTAAACAAGGTCCTCATCAAGCTCTACTCTTCCCGACACAGTAGTATACCAGAAGATTAAAAATTGAATATTAAAGGTGATGACAGTTCTAACCATCGGTATCATACAAGTAAACCTTTAATTTGTATGCGGGGAGTAATATACAGCTGTAACCTTGTGGATCTGTTTCACATTTAACCCAAACAGTTCGTCATTTCAAGTGAACCGCTAAGAAAAGTAGTTTTCTCTTGAACAGCCTATGCTGGAAGACTATTGTCGTATAGATGTTGAGCAAGCATCAGTCCGTGTGAGTTCAACACGCATTTGAACATTTGAACGTGAGCCGGTGAGAGCAAAAAACCCTGATGCCTAATGTGGACGAAAAACTGATATCATTCTACTTTATATGATATTTACGATCAAGTAGTACGAACTAATTGGAATCCGCATAGACGGTTACTTTGAGTTAAACTCATTTGCAGCCAGATGACCAATTCGAACGGACTGCATACAGCCTGCCTATGGCGTCCCCTTAGTTACATCATCTTTGCAGTTAGCCAGAGGACTTGTCCACTTGCCCTGTGAGTTGCACGTAATAAACGTGATTCTAAAGACCGTCTGCCGGACAGAGGCATAACGGGATTAAATTCACCGCAATAAGTGCTGTTCAGACCCTCTACGCAGTTAGAGAAACACCTCAACAGCAACCGGATGCTACAACAGAATACGAACTTTTATTACAATGCACAAGTCTAACTGAGATAACAAGGCACCAGTACCATGAAGGTTACTGACGGATCAAGGTCCAAAATGAACAGGCCGATTCTGAGCAAGCCCAACCAGCCTGCAATGAAACGCTGGTTAAACCGGGTATAAGGTGTGCGGCGTAGGATAACAAACGTGCATGCAACGTAGCTCACAAACGTGCGGGAGCGCTCTGTATCGCCGTTCGTTCTTCCCGATGTGTGGTGGTATGCTGTAGATTGTCAGTCTCACTGGTTGCGTCTAAGTGGCCGGTGGACAACTCATATACACACGGACTGAAAGTTACTCATAATTGACCAGAACTATCGTACTCCCATAGATTTTCCAATTACCTCGTTTAGAAAGGAAACCCACACGCGAGTCCCTCCGGTGTTAGAGCTCGTCAGCGGTGCGTCTTTCCCAAGACCGAGGTTTGATCTCCGACCATGCCTTTGCGTGACAACCGAGTTGACTACTGTGCCACTAACTTCATTTTAGGCACGACCGAATTGTCATCTGCAAGCGCCCAACCACAGACTGCTTGATCGTCTAGGGAGGATAGAGTAACTATCAACTCTAATCGATATCACTACTACTGTAGTGAGGATAGACGGTCGCACCATACTACTCACACCACTATTCAGTAGCAGCATGGATCGAGATAAATACGACAGAGATACGGGATGGATCGTTGGAGGGCAGAATGACATATAATGGCTTTCGCTACACGACGGAACTGACACATGGTGTCTAGAGCGACTGAAGTATCCTCAGAAGAGTATGGTGTGCAAATGAGTGTTTCCGTTTCTAGTCGTGCTCAGACGTTTAAGTGGCGTGTTGGTTTCTCCATTAAAGTAACCTTTGTGTCATCCGCCTTCTGGGTTCACAACACTAGTTCTGTCGAATGCGCTGGTTATACACGACTGCCCAACCGATGTTTTCATTGTTTTAAAATGAATTGTCTCTCGAATGACCTGGTTGGCCCGAAGAAACGATTTTGGCAGTCTCAGGTGTGCGGTTGCCTGATATCCCCAAACTTTGTACAAGTTTATACGCTGTTTCAAAACAGCGACCTCTCATTGGAACACGGTTGACAATTGGTAAAGGTTAACGATTCGATTTCTATCGGACAGTCATGTTGATCAGACTTCTTCGCGGTGCTCAACAGTGGCAATCGCAGATTCCGGGATATTTTGCGGACGACGTCATATCACTCACACGTCCATCGGTTAGAATGGCTGACTCCTGTAAATCAGAAGTGCAGGGGCTTCCGTAATGTCATCAATCTTACAACTGTCAATCAGGTAAGCCTTTCGCAACTCAGTAAACCGAGGAACGTAGTAATTGTTGCAGCAACGTCTCCTATCCTTTGGATAGCTACTAATAAAGTTGCCCGTAGTTCAAAATCCCGTCTTCCATTTCCACCATATCGGAGCCAGCCCACTGCCTGTTAGTTTGAATTCAACCACCATCATCATTTTCATGGGGCCTCAGTTCGACCCACAATTACATAATTGACGTGAGACACGTTTAGTGCAACAATATCAGTTAGTCGTAGCTACCTCCAGCTGTACGTCTCACCACGGAAACGAATGATCATGAGTTGCCGTTTTAGTGGTCGGCTCCGTACACATCAGGTTTGGTGGAAAGCGCAGATGGCAAGCCATATAGGCGACTCAAACGAGTAAATTAAGACCGAATCATGTAGGCCTTCACAATCCACAGAGGCGCTCGGTATCATACTACGCTTATATCAAGTGTGGGATTTGAAGGAGCGTCCTTACCCCTTCGGCCATGAGCAACGACCATGATAACCCAACCTTTCTGAATATACTATCCAAGGTAAATTAGTTTGTGAAAGTTCACGAGCTCTGGAAACCCCACAAATCTATACTCAACTCGACACAACAGAGGGTTGCCTGCGTAACTTCGATAGCATTCGAATAAACGGACGTTGTGATCAGTACGTCTCAGGTTGTTCCGAAAGATAATAAGGACACGAAGCTCACACCTCCGTCTACAGATTAAATGTACTGTCGTAAAGGCACAACTCAGTTGCATAAGTAGATCGGCTCACTCGTTCCTGGCTCCATCTCATGACGGCAAGCACCAGCTGACCACCTTGGCATCGGGCTGGTGCATAACTGGGTAAGTGCGTGGGTTCGTACAAGAGCGACTCGCACGAGGAATGCGTTAGCACTTTAATCCCCAGGGACATAAACTTTACAATCAAAAACTCGCTGCGAATTACTTCCATCGTTTACTTCAGACGCATCGTGGATCTTGTGGCACTTAGTTTTTTAAGATCCTCAGTAACATTAGAAGTTCAGAGAGTGGCGACGACCAGGAAACCGGTCATGTATCTAATTACTCTTATTATTAAACCCATCACACACAACACGTTCGCGATCAGCAGTGGATCATGAGGGGCACAATCTTTGCAGCGATTAGAGGGCAAATATAGGGGCCGGAACACCATTTCCGCCTACGTCCCAGTCAGAATGGGGCCACACTGACTCACAGTGATGTGCTGATTGAAAACATAAGTCACGAGACGACTGTGGTAAGTTGGAAATTAGTAAGCCAACCAGTTACCCGAACGAGAACACTCGAATTCATTTGGAAATTGCCCAGTAGTGACCAACGACTTCGACATTGTCACCCAGTGATCCAAATGAAGACGGCACGAGAAAAACAGTGCGGAGACACAAGACCGATTTGTCGTTCGGGTGGTGTCGAACGGACCGACGGAAGGGCGTCGAATGGTGGTCGAAGCAAACAGCTTTCGACACTGACATCAGAACACCTATTGCAGTTGACCTGCTTCAGGCGTACGAATTTCCTGACTGAGAACTTTTATTCGAACTTCTTCGATGGGGTCAGGATAGAGCCAGAATGTAAATTGTAGCATGGTTTAGAAGTTTTGGAGTCGGTTTAAAACGTTCAGTGACGCTGAAAATCTAGTTGATCCTCCTTACTCGGGTGGGATTCGTGATTCCACATTGGTATAACACACATAAAGCCAGGAATCACAATGCTAAATACCACGACAAGCCCTTCTTTGGTGGAGTTTCACAACTTAAACTTGGGAATATAAGTTCCCCCTGAACGTGGTGGTGGCAAAGAAAGCAACGAACAAACAAAGCGATTTAAGCAATGACAGTAAGTGAGCCTTAGGAACGAGCATTAAGCCAACAACAGATAAGTGGAGAGGTGAATATACGACGTATCCACTAACCCTTCTACGATGAAAACCAGCTCAGACTAAGAGCACGTAAATGTTCAGTGGTTTCCGTAAGTATGAAAAGCACAACAAAAGTGACTCAGTGTATGTTAACAGACGCAACAGTTGCAAATTTGAAAGTCCACGATAAAAGCACCAAGTACCGAAGTCAATTGATACAAGAGTTTGCACATGTCTGCAGTAAAACGAAACGAGAAGTTCATCCAAGAACAAGACAAATGTATCAGTAGAAGTAAGCCAGCTTAAGGTGACAAAGAACTGGCAACGCGACCATCGCCCGATGCACGTATTAGTGAGGCCAAAGCTCGCCGGCGTAGATCCTCCTCAGCGTTTTCTTCTCGTTGATCCTTTTTGGATACAGCCTGGGTAGAAATGGGATGGAAATTTCGATTGACCGTTCGTCAATTAAAGAACAGTAATTAAAGAACAAATTAAACCGTGAGGCTGTTCGGTGTTAGAAAGTTTCTTAATCTATGGCACCGTGTGAACCAGATAACGCATGTCAGTACGCATGGGGCTTCAAGGTTATGTAAAAATTCAGTGCAAACAGCAGGCAACCTGAAAAAAAACATTCTATAGTTGTGCTTGGAGGCAGCAATACTATTCCTTCAAGGGAGCAACCGTTTAAATCGGTTTGAACTTTCACCAAAGTTTCAGACCAAATGTGGCCGCCTCAAATCAATCTTACTTAAAACAGAGCTCAAAGGCTGGTTTACTCACCGGAACACCCATAACTTTCAACGCAAAAGCCGAATCGGTTCTTTCACAAAAGCCCACTGGAACCAATCTCAGGTGATCGAAAGCGTTATACTCTTACGACTACAGTGAATGAATAAACCCTATTCGGCTAAGTGCTACAAAAGCTAATCTAATGATGCCCAAGCACACTTGAGGATTAAAAACGTGTTACATAGCCAAAGTTGTGCGAGAGAGACAAGAGAATGACGCCACACTGGGTAGCAGAGATTATGTAAGGGGTACGGTTGAACCATGTCCACTCGGATAAACAGTCACAAATGACATGTTTAAAGTTTTTACGCAGAAGAGAGCACAGAATGGGCAGCGATTACTTTGGTGACGAATGAAATACGGTTGTTTACGTTCCGAGCGAACCTCCAAACTTCGTAGACTTGGAGGAAACGACTTAGAGGTGTAATCGGTGTCCCTTGACTTGGCCGAATGTAACACAACCTCTGGTTCGCGCGACTTTGTTGACCCACGACTAGAAGGAACATATGCCAGTGACCAGCCATCGAAATTACCACGAAGGCTTTTTCAATAATCCAACGCACTATGATAAACCGCAGTTATTAACGGTCATTGAAACGATCATTATACATCACAACTCACTCCATTATGTAACAAAGCAACCAACAACGGTAGGGATATGATAAGCGAATGACCCTCGGTGTTCCAATTGAGTTTGTTCTAACCCCTATCAGTTCGAAACCTTGTACTGGGGAAAACCCTAGAAAAAACGCCACCAGTCAAACGACGCTATGATGGTGACAAACAAGCAGTAAATTAGGCTCCTAACCAGTGATCGCAGATCACAAAATTAGACAATGGTCGTTACAGTAAAATAAGGAAACACCAAATGAGCACGTTACCTTCGGATCTTTGGCGTTTTTATGGCCTTCCCTCGGAACATTCTGAGTTGATCGTGGACGCTCAGCGCGTATTAATGAGCAAGCAGAACTGCCAGGAATGCGCGCTTGTTTGGTGCCAGTTAGCTTCATCGCCTTATGAGCCGGTTCTTCATCGCTGCTGTCACTGGTGCCCGAATCACTCTCACTACTTCCGCTTCCACTGGAATCACCACTACTTTCTGTGTCTGAGGATGAAACAACGGAGTTTTTGCTGACTGAACGCAAATTATCTGTCCACTCTTGTAAATCACTTGAGACCGGCAGCGCAGGTCCTTCAGGTTCTCCCGTAACAATACCTGGAGGGAGCGCAGGGCCCTCAGGAGTTCGCTCATCAGCCTTCGAGGAAGGCTGTTGATTGTTGGGTTCACTTTCACCACTGCCGCTACTTTCTGCGGAGCTGCTGCTGCTGCTGCTAGCACTGCTGCCACTGTCACCGTCCGATGAACTATCGTCGCTGTCCTCAGTCTCAGAATCAGAGCTGGAGGACGAAACATCCCGCCCAACAACTGTAAAGTGAAAATCAAAATTGCTTCTGAATAGGAACGTTATAGCATACAATTATCCCCAAGTGGAAGCTTAAACAGAAGAAATGTGGTGAAGGCTGCGAGATTTACTAGAGAGGATACAACAGAAACCGGGAAAACCTAAAACAGACAGGAAAACTTGGGACCATATCACAGCACTACCACACTAGGCAGTTACACAAGTTAGTCCCAGACTGTATGCTGTACTAGAGCCTATTACAGCGAAGTTGGGGTACACTCCGGCTACATATTGAGAAGCTGAACTATAAACAACCAGAAAGTTAACTCCAGTAAGCCTAAAACTGGTCTTCACATACTAGTATTTGAAGCGAAAGGTAAGTACCTGTAACTGATGAACTACCGGAACATTCCGTAATCTTACACAATAGTCCACATGGTATATAAACGATAACCTGGAAATGCCAACAAAATGTCTGGTGTATACCAAGGAGGAAGAAAGTTGAACTCTGTCACTATGAACAATCCTCTACAGGACGGGCAAACACCTAGACTGACGCTGGCAATAAGCAGCGCAATTAAATAGTAAAACATGATAGAATTCATTCGAAAATACCTTTTTTGGATGAAGCATCGTCTGGAGGCAGACTGGGCCCTTCTGGACTGGGCGAACGCGTATGCCGACGGAAGTTCGAACACTTTGGGAGCTGTCCTACGGAACGTAAACTGCGTTTCTCGGTTCTAAGTTCTTTATCCCTAACTGGCAATACCCCATGACCTTCCTTGGCTGGCTGTGAACGACTGAGAAAACCATCTGTTCTGTCGGCATAGAGATTAGGAACGACCTCCTTGTGACAGGGACTTTGGGAGACATGGCACCTCTTCCTGTGCTCCTGAGGTCGGCTATTGTGTTCAACATCTCTATAATCCGTCCTATGTCTAGATTCGCGATGATCACGACGAGCAGATTCATTGTGCAATTCGTTATCGGGTGAAATACGATGCGAGCTTGAACCTTCACGGCGACGATGTTCGCGATATCTCTCGCCGGAACTCCTACGTTCTTTGCGACGCTTTTCATAACCATAGTAGCTGTTTTCGGGCATTTCAGGGGGACTGCGACGACGGCCAGCCATAAGATCCTTTCGCCAGTCAGAATCAGGCGCTGGTCTGATTTAATTGAAAAGCAACACATTTGTAAACCTATAAAACTGTTATTAACATTTTGATTGGAATCCTGACATGGGAGCAGAAAAAACATGCGCGTTAGATAAACAGTCAATTGGAAAATGATTTTGCGAAGAAATCGTTTTGTCGAGCCCTAACCTCGTAATCATAATCGACGATTTGGTGGAGAGAAATCGAGGCAACCAACAGTGGGTTAGGAATTGTCCATCACGTTGATCGCCTAGGTTGGGAGTCTAGTGGCCCATGCTTAGCCTCCGCCTGAAAACGTTAGGAAAGGTGACTAGTCAGATTTAGTAGCGTAAGTGTTGTCGTTGTCTGACTGTGCTGTCCATATAGTAGTTCATTCATTCATTTCACAGCTAACTTGAGTCTGATCAGAACGCGCTGTGTTTCGGGCCGTCATCCAGCATAACATTAAAGTGGAAAATTCTAGAAGGAAACGTTACTGAAGAAGTTAGTAATTAATAGACTGGGTGAAAGAACTAGAAATTGTACAAATGCAAGTACGCTATTGACTACCACAGACTGCCATCTCGGATAGCGTTTCTAGTCAGCGATATGTGATCACGAGGATATCAACCAGCCAGGCGATTCCGACGTGCTTCACTCAACGAAATAGTCAAGATTTTCATACTTTGTGTTGTCTGTGCATCACGCGATGTTACCTAACTGTTGGTGATCTCCGTGCACAATGCCCGATGTGGTGAACGCCCGGCTAGCATGCGCAGCACCTGACCCACCCCCACCCCCCAAATAGTTGAGCAACTGACCACATATTGTGTTCTGGAATACGCACAGGCGAGCGGTCGAATTGCTTACATTCCGCTTGGTGTGGGTTAAGCGAGGGAGAAAACAATCGTCAAACGTCATCTTCGTGACGAAAAGGCTGTGTTTCCGAACCACAAAGCAGAATAGAATGTATACAAGCATTTCGTAACCGTCCTCTCAACGACAACCGGACGTTTTTACAATGTCACAGATGACGCAGATTGGCGAAAGCAACGCATGTTTCAGCTATCCTCACAAGCAATTACAGAGTAACGATTACTGAAGCAAGGAACTGCTGATCCCACTTAACCCTAACGTGTACCCTGGCTACGCGTTCGCAAAATGAAAGCATCCTGATGTTGAACTGTGTGGGGTTGCGAATCGAGTTCCAATTCGCTAACCCCTTGTATTTCTAGGGTACTGGTAACTTATCTTCTTGGTCACCGACTGCTGATGGACAGCACTGCTAGTGACAATGCTGATGACTGGGGAGTGAAGCACACTTTTTTGTGACAAACCTAAACAAGCCAAACAACGCCAGCGGAATACCGGTTCTGGCGATCACAAACCTCATAATATTACGATAACTGTTGTCGCCAGATAGGTTATTTAGCCAATAGTACTGACACTACACCAACAAAGTGCACATAGAAGATGGTCTCGAGCAAACTGATTGTTGGGATCAGCAGTGCATAGATAGAGGAAATAAGCCGGATTACACAAAACTACACAAAAAAAGAGGGCAATCGTGACAGAACCGATGGTAATTACCACAGTAGCTGAATACCAGTTTATAAAAGTCAAAATCGTGCATATATATGCATACATATATATACATATTATATATGTCAATGTTGAACTCAGTTACATGGACGCACCTATAGCAAAATTCCTTGCATCTGAGTCTGGACTGAAACGCCGTGGTCTGGATGAGCAAATACAAGTCTGTCAAGACAAGGATGTCGAATTCTGACTTGTCGGAAATCAACTAATATTGACAGCTAATGAAAATAAGGCGCTGAGGACATTTGAAAACGACCAGATCGTCATCCTACACACAGCGACATTGAACAGACGAGATTATACAACGTGAATGATCTTCGAAGACTTCGAAACGTATGAAAATAACAGAGAATCTACGACAGAACTGAGGGTTCGAATCACCGAAAATGTGACAATTACTAAGGAAAATAAACCAATCACGGGAG
The DNA here is from genome assembly GCA_008508345.1 of Paragonimus westermani. Taxonomy (NCBI): domain Eukaryota; kingdom Metazoa; phylum Platyhelminthes; class Trematoda; order Plagiorchiida; family Troglotrematidae; genus Paragonimus; species Paragonimus westermani. The sequence goes on from QNGE01004559.1 coordinate 28,012, forward strand.
AACAAACTAAATATCTTGGACCTATCGAGGGACCAGCACCACCGAGACCAACAGTTGCGTCCAGGACGCTCCCGAACTACCAACTGGAGGAAGTCCCTCTTTCGTATTTTCCAACCATGTTTACTTCACGACAGTCATGACGCGGGCAAATCAGTAGACCTTCTGAGGCAGATTAAGAATCTGAAGTTGCAAGACGATGGACCGGTGTCCTTACGCCGCTTTTCACTGGCATTCCGAAGAAACTTGAGGAAGAAAGCTTGAAGCTAATGATAAGTGAGGACGACAGCCCCTGTAATGGGAAAACTTTCTCCCGAAGAAGTGATTCAATTAATGGGGCTCTATATGGAGACCTACAGTTTGACAGCCAAGTCTACTTGCAGAGGAGAGGCACAACAATCAGCTCACATCTATCAGAATTGCTCACAGATGCCATAGTGAAGCGATCTGAATATGAAGCCTTTTACACTTTCAAACCTAAAGTGTGACCCCGACATGTGGATGACACTTGCTGGTTTATCTCGGACCCGGCTTAAATATCGGGATGGAATAACTTTTGCACGCGAAGAATAAACCTCACGCCTTATGTTTCTTGAAGTATCGGTTATACGAAAACCTGATGACAAGCTTGAAACCACTGTCTACTGTAAACCGACAACAGCTGATGTCACCCTCAAGTTCGATAGCAATTGTCCGGCCTGTCAGCTTAAAAGTTAAGTGCGACGTGCATACACGCACTTGTGCTCACCTAGACTCAGAAGTGCGGTGAAAATCTACTCGATTCACCACTTACCCAAACCCCGACACAACAGATCTGACAGCGGGCCAATCCAAATGTCCCACTAAAGATACCGCATCAGCACTGGACGAACGGTTTCAGGGTTGTAACTTACGTTATTCGCCAATTTGTTCGTTCCGCATTGCACCAATCAAATTAGAGTTTGTGACCTAGCATTTGCTAATACGATCAGCCAATGACAGACTGCCATTTTTTAATACCGTTGTACATCAATAAACTTGGCTTCTCATCTTATGAATATGAACTGCTTACTGTAAGCAGCATCAGGTCTTCTCCTTAGTACTTGTGTGGGAGGGTTCAATTCAAGTACGATTTCTGCGGCTATTCGAATTCCCTAATACCGAGTATCACAATAAGACAAAACGGAAAGAACTTGTCCAAACTGTTCACTTCTAACGGATATCCAGCAGCTTCATAAAGGCAACTATCGGAGGGTCCACAAGAACGAAACATGCAGAACCCAAAACGCGAATGATAGTGTCATACATCACTGGAACATCTGAAGCAGCACAAAAGACAATCCAAACACAGGGCCTCCAGATAAAACATAAGCTAAACTCAACACTCCGTTCAGCTTTGGTGAACGCTACGAATCGTGTCGAACCACACGAAGTCTGGCGTGGTCTACGCGATTCCAGGTCTCGGGTGTGACCAACAATATGTGAGACAGGCAAACAGCTGCGCATGCGTGTGGACGAACACGAACTGGCGATGCTACGAGTCAACCCCAGACCACAAATGTGACACCACACCGCAGACACAGGTCATGAGATCAACGTGGCTCATGCGGAAGTGTCGAGCAAGCAAACACACAAGAGAAACGGCTTGTGCTGGAAGCTCTCGATTAGCGGAATCCGTTCAATCGACACGCAGACATAGACTATGTCAACATACATGACACTGGAACGGAAAACGAGCAGAAACAGACACGGTGAATGGCAGAACCATCTCATTCCGACACGTTTACTTGTTTGATGACGCATCGTAGTGTGGATATAAGTAACAAAAAATGGTTTACTGTTCAGCATTAGCCTCTATCAAACATCAGATATATATATATGTAATGGAATAGGTAGTCGTTTTTCCGAAAATGAACACCACAGCCGAACGATACCGACCGTTGATTTAATTTTCGCCCATCAGTATCCTCGGACTTTGACCGATGTCGACTCCTGGTCTCGCGGTAGTCACTCCTTGCATGTGCGTGATCTTCGAGGTCAGAAGAAGCGGAAGAATTGCTGGACCTTCTACGATGATGATGGCGTCTATTACTTCGGCGGCTGCGACTAAGTGGATCAACCTAGAAATAAAAACGACATGAGCGACTGAAACAATATAAGTAAAAAGGAAAAAAGTCCAAAAAAAAACATGGCAAACCAATTTCGATGCGAAACCTGTTCTACACTGATTATCCTACCGAACAGTTCGAAAAAAAAGGAAACCGAAGTCTTTTTCCATTTCTCATAAGGCCATGCTTCAGCTCCAGGAGAGCAGAACGGCGTGCAAATTCGTAGCGCACACTCGACTCTTAACCAGAAGGTCCCGTCAGCGAAATTAGTGCACATTTGCAAAAGTTAACCGGACAACCAAATAATAGCTGATACCTGATCAGCAGTTACCAGAAGCAAATTACTTTTTCCTTTTTCAGATTATCGTGCCGAGGATGACGTGGCGAAGAGGTTGAAGAAGCGGATGAATGGGAGCGATGTCTCGACAAGGCTGAAAGATGGAGAAACCAATATTAAGTTAACCAGAACGAACGAAAATACATCAGTAAAAATTGGAGAACAGTACCCTAACTGATGATATGCGAAAAGGATGAACAGTGAAAAATACAACCCACATAGCTACCGTGACAAATCAGGAATAAAAACGTCGTCAAAAAATGACCGCACTCACTCCACCACCCACAGCGCGTGAGTTTGTAGACTACTTTGTGACAACGGTCAATTAGTTAAACGACTTATTAACAACCGGTTGGATGAGAGTCGTCGCAACCGGTTGACCTGTTCTAACCTCACCGGTAGGTGACTGGTGATCAGTATCACAGGATTTGTTTTTCTCACATGCCACACTGGTTGATTCACAGATACCTTTATTATAAGACGAATTGGTGCCACATGCATGCGTGTTTTGACTGTACAGATTGTTGTTGGTAGCAATAGTGAATAAAATCAATCCCTGTGAGCGACCAACTTTTGAACACTGCACATGTACACAAGATTAGATGAACGACATGATTTATATGCAGCGACGGGGTGGTCGTATTTTGAGATCTGAAACAATGCCACAAACCAACTACGGTTCTTATGATTAACGGGGACAAAATAAGTCGAATCGTCTACGATTCCACTTCATCACGATAAGATCATAACACTAATTTTACCACAGAAGTCATTCTAACCTTTTATGCTTTCAGAACAAACGACCTGCGATGTAGTAGTTGGGTTCGTTGTTTCAATGAGCGATGTAGTCTTTTGAATCTGGGTACCAGGTAGACCCGCCGAGACCTGATTTGGGCCACCAGCGATGGATGTGCGGGCGATCGTAAGATTTGACCCCTTAAGGCGTAACTCTTCTTCCTTGCGACGTAAATCGAGCTGCATGCGCTGCTCCTCTTCCTGAAAAGAGGTTCACAAAAAGGGATTAGGCATAAGAGAAACAAGCCATATTATCATGTCGGATGTCCATTAATCAGCTGACCAAAAGAGTTACGCAAGCCAGTCTGAGTTTATATATATAAAGTTGTATTTAGTCAAACACGGGGCCTATCAGTGCGAATAAAGTAGACGGGATTCCAAATAGGAGCATAGCCGAAGATAGACACAAATTCCAATAAAAGGCTATTATGGGGACCTAAACGCAACCAGATCAAAAACTTGTATGGGGCAGAGTTGAGACAAATGATGGTTGTCGACATAAAAACAAACGAGAACAGCAAAAAACGTAGCACTGGATTAAAAAGGAGGCATTCCCGTCTATTTACCTGTCGTCGAAGGATTTCCGTCTTTTTTGCCTCAAGAAATGCATTGGGAACTCCATCCAGGTTTTCCATGGCAGACAAAAGCAGATCCCACAGCTCCGTGAGAAAGATTCGGGCGTTCTTACTATTCAGAAAACCAGTTATGTTGATCTGTATTTCCTTCGGGTCCGGATGCTGGTTGCGGAAATGTATTAGGACGAAACATTATTTTACCATCAGAAACGAGATAAATAAGCGAATGCATAATATACATCACATAAGGAACAGTATGTCGAATGAATACCGGCAGCGCACTCAGTGCGTCGCTCGACCTGTGACATCCACGGTTGCTTGAAGATCAACACGTCGAACCTGAAAATTCAATCGAAATCATTTTTTAAAAGGAGAACAAAATTCAAAGGATAAGTGATGAACATTTGGTATAAAGTTTATGGGAATAAAAACTTTTACAGTTCGTTAGCGACAGACACGGCCGTTTAAAAGTGTAAACGCTAAATACCCACTTTTCTTGACTTCCACTATGATAATCTCAAACCCAGATAAAATTAGGACAGCTGTAGTACAAGGTTGCTGAGTACGACAGTTGAATTCGGCCAGCACGGAACAGCCAAGAATAACGGATTAAAAAAACAAAGCAAATTCAGTCTTCGAACAGAGTTATCGACCGATCAGAAGCACCTTCAGTACATAATCCGATAAAGGAGAAACGGTAAAACTGAAACTCATAACGGTCAGTTTTATGATGTTTGAAAGTCCAGCAGAGAAGAGAAGCAGACCACTCAAACAAAAATGTTCAGCTGTTAGTCGCCTTCTGCAGGGGAACGCTGATTATCTTAGGAAATATCCTAGAAATAAAAAACAATCCAGGGATAAATGTTGACTACGTGGTAAAAGCCAACATGAAGAATAGCACAGACCTCATCTGTACACAATACACATCGGTGATTACTCGAGAGGTTTGAATATTGCTCAACGAATGTAATCCACGGTGCCTACTTCAGCACAACACAAAGGGTTGTTTTGCTTAATCCTGGGACAAAATCCGAACGACAATAAAGTGGCAGTGGGTCTCTCGGCAGAAGCATTTCGAACACAGTCGTGCGTAATTCGTACTACAGCAATTTCCTCGAATCCAAGTTAGATTAAATGAGATGTTCGGAGGCCTTGGTTGAGAAGTTGCTACTGCACTACTTCGAGTTTGAAAGTCAGCTGCCAAACGAACCAGCTGGCATGCGTGTAAGCCTGAAACAGTTTCGCACTGGTAACCGAGACTCATTCACTCAATGACAAAAGATGTGGAACCCTTAACGGAAAAGTATGACAATAACGCCCCCCAAATGAAGATACCCGTCGAGACAAGGACAAGCAAAGAGTAGTGTCCAATTATGCCGTTATTGAATTGTGGATTATATAGCACTCAAGTGAACACTCGGAGTACTATCACGATGCCCTAACAAATCTTATTATAAGTATGACATCCTTACAGCGCCACAACTAATACATAGAACGCCGGCAGAGGCTGATTCGACTGAATGCAAGTTAACCCAATCATTTGCAGCTTCGAGCAGTACGCAAAGGCACTATAATCTGGTACCTGGTTGAAACTGACAGCAGGTCACGAAGTAGTAATTTGATAAACAAACACAAACGTAAGGAAGAACTAGCATTTTTGTGGTCATCGCTTATTACAATACATCACCATGTCAGATATCGTCTCTAATCAGCGGTGGATGAACACAGGCTTAACAACCTGAGACGGACCTTGAGGCTTATCCTCAAAGAGGGCAGTGAGATAACCAGAAACAAGACAAACCGTATTAACCAAACAGATTCATTCAGTAAGATTTATCAACATTATCATATTATCAACTCAGAACGATAGGTCTGTTTGTATTTATTAGATTTTTGGCATTTGCTGTAACAGTGAGGAGCCTGATCCATCAATAAGGAAAATGAACGTGGGTTCTTGGTTTTCAGTCACAGTTTACTCTCAGTTAGCCCCTGTCAAGTAGATTGGCGGCGAGAAACGTCACGGTCAGTTAAGATGCACTTGAAAAATCCACAAATTTGCAACCAGTAGCCTAGGAGGTAAAAATGCCGTCCTTATGGTAACAGAACGTCCGCCCGGTCGTACATCGTTTAATGCGGCTGCTGATGGTCGGTAAAAGTAACGGTAGAGGTAACGCGACACAAGTCGCCGCTTACCACAAGAGTAAAGTGAAGTTGCGTGAATGAGACAAATTTTCAAAGGGTATAAATGGCATAAATAAAGTTACGTGGAAAGACTTAACACGAGTGCAGGCAAGCCATCAACTGTCGTATACGGACATCTGAGATACCATTACTGGCCGGCGCGTTGAATGATTACGAGGTCACAACCGCGCCATCTAACTCGACAGCACTGTCAAGGTCGTCATCATCATCATCATCATAGACAGAAACACATCAGTGGTTCACACTAATGCTTAACTGCCACATAAGGTCGTCATATTACGTGGCCACGCCATTGCTTAACGAACATTAAGTTCTACCCAATTGCTGACGGTCTCAATACACAGTGCTCGGTACGGAAAGCTCTCAGCTGGCATGCGGAGTGAGCGATCCAGCCATCGCAGACTGCGCAGCACGACCAGTTGACCAACGGGTTGCGCACTTCAAGCACTGTGAAATAGAGGTTGGTAAGAGGTCGCGTGACTCATACAATCGTCCTACTTAATATCTTTATGAAGAACACGCCACGTTTTGAAACCACAGAGCGAAACGGTATGCATAAACACAATATACCCTTCCGTTCAACGACCGGACTTCTCAACATCATAGATGACGCAGGTTGACAGAGAAGTTTCATCGCTACCATCGCTGATAGCTCATCAGCAACATTAAAAGCCAACAACATAACGCTACCCAAGAATGTGGAAGCCCAGCAGCAAGCGGTGAGCATGTTCCGGTTTCTAATCGGTGTTCTGACTTCTCATGATGCGAAGAGCAACTCACACAGACCAACCTGGGTATTTACTGTTTAGCATGGTGTACCTATCCTCGTACAAAGAACAAGCAAGAAAATACTGCCTGCACACTGCACGACAGCCAATCTAGAGACAAAAGGAAACTCAAAACCGTCCTAAGCGCAATTTCGAAAATGTTGTTCACGACAAAAGTAAACAGCAATGGAGAGGTCGGACACTTCTTAGAGAGCAGCACTAAAAATGGCAGTGTTCCATAAACTCTTATACTGCTTGTAAACTGAGTATACACTGATCTGAACGCATTCCTTGGAGTAGGTCAGTATTGAAGACAGTTCGAGAGAAGGTTATGAGCAACCGAACCTAAGGCAGCATTTCGGTCGGCTGACTGTAGGATCACTCGCAGGGTAGAAAAGTGATCGACGCGTCCTCGACTGGATCGAAATCCGGCCTGATCTCCAGATATCTAATTTTCTACGGGTTTAGTGAAGAGACGTCAAAGGAATAGCCTCAACACAATCAATATCCGGTTGATGTCTGTGGTTGTCACACAAATTTCGGGTCCCCCGTTTGAAAACAGAAATAATTTGATAAACGCCATTTACGAGGTGAATTTTCCGTTTATCAAATCATCTGGAAGTGTTCTGTCAGTTCATATATCAACCTTATATCATCCTCGAAAAGACACCTTGACCAGAAGCTTTGTTATGCTGTAATATCTTAAGCCCAGTGTCACTAATGTTTCGGACGGCCATCTGTCTGGAACGCTGTGATGGACTATTCGGGTCCCTCCATTAAGCTAAGGTTAGCTGGACTGTTTCTGAAAACATTCAGCCTGCCTGCCAAATCAAAAAGATTCCCTGATGACCAGTGAACCACTTCTACACATAATCCCACAAGGAATTGCGAGCAGCCACAGCTACGAATTATGGACAATTGTACTATGCAATCTTCACAAAAATGCTTGCTCCATCTTGTTTGATTGTTCAGCCAAATGATTCTCATTGTTTTTGCGAGATTCCAAACAGCTCTGACAGCCACCAGGCGGGGCTAGATATATCAATGTAACAGAAACCGGATTAAGTCGCAACTGCACAAACACAACGAAATATACCTCTTCATAACGGACTTTCGCAGTTTTTGTGATTGGTTTGTGGTAATACTTATGTTCAGTCACCTTTTTCTAAACGGGCAAGAGTTTCGATTGAGTTATCTCAGGTTTATAAGGACGCCAGTCAAAATCGAAGAGTCACGTCACCGACCCACAGTGTAAGTCGAGCTTTAGAAATGAGGTAGTACTTGTCAAAACAGCCCGGTAATGTTCTCCAATTGTTGTGACTTCAAGAAAAACCAACACCCAAAGATATGGAAAGAGCATGAAGATTGGGGATTAAAACAGAACAAGAAAATGGCAGTGGCCTATCTCGCTACTTAGATATTTTGATCAGGTTTTTGTACTGCATCCATCCAGAAGGCTATGCTGACCAGGGCTTTGGTCTTATTGAGTGTAGCTATATGAGTAAGTCACAAGAAAAGCAGTTACACTCTTAAGATGGTGTGTCGCACTGTTGTCCGCGTAGTAGTGTGTTCGTTTGGACTTTCTCCTTACCCACCGCCTACTCTCTTTTTGTGAGTAATATGTCAGATATTATAATTACGCCCGTACGAAGGTAACTTTAGCCGCCATCTTGAATTCGGGAACCTTCAGTTTATGTTCGACCATCGACGGCCGAAAGCACCCTTGGGAAGTACCATTTCGATCGTACAAGACATTTCATATTAACCCCATATATCTACTCTTATGCATTTGTTGATATCTGTGCATTTTCTATTACCTGTAATGAAGTGTGTGCAAGCGCCTTTTGACTCCGGACACTACGATAGGCCACTCCGAGGAAGGATGCCACCAACAATGCGTGTCATTAATCTGTCGCTCAAGGTGTCGACAGTAAGAGCAGCAGCCTGACCATTAAAAAGCGGTGTATGAAAAAGAGAGTGCAGGCCTGTGAACGATCAATACCTCTCTGACTTGGAAACCTGGCAGGGCTGTAATTGAGAAATGAACACCCAGAATAACAGCGTGTCGGTCACTAGGCTCTACCGCACTAGGAACAACCTAGGTTTGTTGGGTCTACTGTCATCAAACCATCGTGCCCTTTGCGTCGAAAAGGACGCAGAGTAGAGTGGGTAACATGGAAGGCTGGCAATCATTGGGAAGGCGTTAGGCTTGATATACTTAATACCAGGTCTGAAGGCACTACTTAGTCGGTGCTTCGCACTGCTGCCTTGCAGTCGAGAATGTTTAAACAGGGACTCTAGACGTGACTAGCTGAGGCAATCCTTTTCCTTTAACCATGCCACCAAGGGGTATACCGTCTGACCATGGATTTCTGCTGCACATAACCCTGCTCAAGAGGCCAGCGACCAGCTACGATTTCGTATTGCCCACTACCACACCATCGCAAATGGTACTATTCACTTCCAAGCTGTTGAATAATACTAATCAAAGGAAAATACCCTTACATCCACTAGTGTGTAACGTCTGAGCTCTTTGAGTTCTCCAGCCGCGATGGTACGAAAAACATCGGCAAGAATGGTGACAGTAAGGAATAACGCAAGAAACGTTTTAGAGTACATCACACATCCTACTTGTATTGAAAGTCTTCTTTCACCACAGCGTGCGTTCAACGATTCCGTACATGTGGAGCTCTGGTAGGGGAGTGAATGATCAACTCCGTCGAATGGTAAAAAATCATAAAGATGGCACCCTACGGCTTGCTTCTATTCACTGTCACTTCCGTGCACCGACAATATAGGAAAATCTCTCTGGAGTTCCCAGCTGACAGCGAAACGGACTTAGTATAAATTAAGCACTCTATAGCTATAGAGGCAATCAATAAGAACGTGAGTGGCCCAAAGTCGGAGGACTGGTTGCGACTACTTCTAAAAATGGACGGAAGGGCAGAACATTTGCAGGAATGGGAAGCTTACCTTCACACAAAGATGACGTCCGTCCTCCTTATGTTAAAACCCCACAAATTGCGAACTTCCCGTCACTAATGTATGTTGGTGTCACCAGAATTTGGCGCATACTGAACAGCACCAGACAGTGGGAAACGGAAGAAATTTTCATGTGTGCATCACTGAACTACTGACAAACGGCTTCTGTGAGACATTTGAGCATAGTCACTACATTACACCTTTGCCGATACAGCACCGTCGTTAACCAGAGATCAAAGCGCAGACTTAGCGTAAACATTTAAACTAATCCCAACCCTTTAGATAACTTGGTCACCAAAAACACTCGGTAGATCAACTCAGCTAACATTTTTTTCGGTTGATAACGGAGAGTACTCTGCTTCGTTGCATACTTGTCACATGCCTAGAAGGATTATTCATTCTCTAAGCACCCAGCTTTAAGCATCTCTTTTTTCCAACTTTCTGCTTAACGGCACACAGACTCGGGCGTACATAAACTATGCTGCTTTCTCTAACCCGTAAATTTCAAGTAAACTTAACGCCGCTCCGCAACCCGTCGCAGTGACAAAATGACCGAAAGTCCAACCAGAGTTAACAGCCCCAACTTTGCTTGCTCCATCTTAACCAGCATTAACTTCGGATGCGTTGGCATTGGGTTCGGCGGATAAATCAGCCATTGGCAACTGTCCTCAACATCAAATGAAACGTGTTGATTCGTGCCACCTCGGGGAGCTTAGAACAATGGAACGCATATTAAGTGAGCTAGTCACTAGGCTCCGCGTTGCAAATGACTGACCGAACGTCCAATGTGGTGTGGAGAACACGGTCGCGACGATCAAGTATGTTCAGCATTTTGGTCACTGTATGACAGCTGCGCAGTCGTGCTGCAAAATCTCATTCGAAGGACAGACCAAGTCACGCTTGCTACAGCGTGGGAAAGTAGACTTCTTTGGAAGAGACTCACTTTCAAGGGTGCAGACCAATAGGAAAGCGTGAACGAAGGGAGGTGCCGTCAACAATTAGCCACAACGATTCAATAATAAAATAAGTGCGAAGTAGTGGACTTTATTGTTGCTGCACGGTTTTTCCAATGGCGTTTTGGCGATTGTAAACCGGTGTTTTACAAAATAACATTAACCCCACAACAATCAGACTGGCAGCTAGTTAATCTGTGAAATTGAAGTAAGGAAACAGCCTACTTAATCATGTTCTAGTGGAGACGATGTGCATTTTTGTTGAAGTATGAGGTGTCAGTGTAGGCTTTTGCATCTGATACAGTTTGCTGGGTAATTCTATCTTTGGGTGGTGTGGAAACTGCAACTATTTAGTTGTGCTTCAAGAGGTGTTGTTTTACCGTCACAGCAAAAAGACCAGTTGATGAAAGCGGTAGTGATACTGAATCTCTTCAGCTTTCAAGTCCGTAGGAAGTTAACAAGCACACCTCTGGTGTGTGAGCCTGTTTTTTGTATACCACTTAAATATTCACGTCATGCATTAAAGATGTTACAGACCAAGAAAATGACATCAGAGAAGACTTTGGTAGATAAGGGTAGCTCTATTGGAGAAGTATTCAAATCGAAGAGCAAGCTGAGGTTATTTGCACCAAAGAGAAGCGGCTAATAACGCTCAGTATGGTTTAGTCGCAAAATCAAGGGAGACATGAAAAACAACAAACGCTTGACTACCTGACAAAAACAACGGTAGGAATAAAATACCTACGACACATCAACCACTCCCATTAAAAACCACCACAGCAGGAATAATGGCATGCTACTTAATTTAGTACGAAAAAAAGTGGTGGTCTTCACAAAACCGACCACCCCCACACAGATACCTACTTTTATGTCCAATTAGAGTGGTCATCTTAGGATAGCACTAAGTGACGACAAATCGATTTTGTCCATCGAGTTTACAACTGTTACCACACGACGTTCAAGCTGAGTAATAAACATTGGGGGATATCCTTAAGTTTAAAGATCAACGTTAACGGCCCGGTTATACTATTTTACAACACAGCGGTAGTCTGTTGGAGCGTACTAACCACCACATGCACACTTCAAAACCCCAGGGACAAAAGTTTAGAAGTTAAGATGAATAGGATGTGAACGGAAACAAGGAGCATACTAATCACGTAGTGGTTAACCGTGATTGTTGAAAAACCTGCAGAAGTCAGAAGCTCGTTTACCTTCAAAAACACCTGCCACACAAAGCAACAACTAGGATTAGGCACCACACCCCATAAACATCGCGCCACCGGATCAGGCAGGCCCGTATGCCGATGGAGTTACCAAGATATCTTTCAATGTCGAGACAGCCTGTAAGCATTGATGCTTTTAGTGTTGACATTTACTGAAAAGCAGGCCAACAAGATTTTAAGTACTCTCACATAACTGGAGCATGATGTGAACTGAGAAGTTGACTCACGGTTCTACCATTGTTACCCATTAGAGGTCACTTACAGACCACCTAAATGCGCCCTCTGGTAAAACTAAAGCTGAGGCTAGGGGAACCACATTGGTTTCCCAAACACAGCGAAGTTTGGTGAGCGAATGTTAGTCAACAGTCGCTCGCGTCGCGTCGCGTTAAATGTAATATACGGGGGCTAATCTGCCAACGTAATACAGAAAAGCATCGAGTTCGTTATAACGACGCCTTATTCAATGATGCGCTGTTCAAATCACCCTAACTCCAAGCATGGCAACGACTGACAGCAACTGAAGCGCACACTGATCAGAAACTTGTGTAAATACCGTAACTACCACTTATTTGAATGACTGACGGATGGAACAAATATCTAAAAATAAGGCAGTTATTCCTTCCAACTCGCAGCTACCCCAGACTTCAACACAGTGGCAGTGTGGCAATGTTGTAGAAAAGATGGTTCACCTAGCATTAATCAATCGCGTCGAACAGATTGAACATTGAGGAACAATTCAGCTGGCCCGAGTACGTCGACCATGATACACGGACAGTTTCAGGAGAAGTACAAACGGTTTAGGAACCTATGCATCAATAGGCGTCTGAACTACATTGTTACCACTTCAAGGAAGTGAACGTGACTACAGAACCCGACAAAATTCTACTCCAAACGATGCGATAAACCAACACAGCATAAAACGGATCGTGTGCTGAAATGAACAGTTCGGTGTCAACTCACCCGTTCCTCTAACTGATTGAGGACATAATTGCAAACGACTTCATCTTCAAAGTTAAGCAGCTCAGTGATGCGTTTTGCCACCCACGGGCGGATGCAATCTAGGTTTATTCGCGTCATGTCAACCTACAAATAATCAAATGAATGAACACCACACCTTTTGTGACAAGTTGTCCCCAAACTTCATAGTTTTCATAAGTTTCTTCTTTTTATCAGCAAACCGAGCATCCTGCTCAGCGCTTGTCCCCTGAAGCAGTCATCTTACCATGAATAAACAATACCTTAAAAAACCCCGCGTCCGTCATTTTCGAACAACTGACAAGTCACGGCAAACAACCGCGCCTGGTTCACTAAAACAAAAGGTGATGAGTGAGAACAAAACAGGCTCAAATCACTCTTCCATAATTTCATGAAGAAACTTGTCAAATTTCAATCAACAAACTTTGGATGGGTCAAGACTATCAGAATTTCTGCGGCATATGGTGGACTTTCAAATTCAAACAAAGTCCATGATATATCGTATGTATTACACGTTTTGCTTTATTCTGATAGACAGTCTACATCAGTGGTCCTCGTACATAATGAACACCACTTGTTTGAATTGACTCGACTGGACAACACGTTTTTCTGCGCGCGCCTCGTCTCCTTGGTTATCCTGTCCCACCTAGATCGGGTTGCCCATAGTGAGTTATCCACTGACTACGCTTTGAACCGACTATTTGTGTTCACAATGAGGACATAATTGCAAACGACTTCATCTTCAAAGTTAAGCAGCTCAGTGATGCGTTTTGCCACCCACGGGCGGATGCAATCTAGGTTTATTCGCGTCATGTCAACCTACAAATAATCAAATGAATGAACACCACACCTTTTGTGACAAGTTGTCCCCAAACTTCATAGTTTTCATAAGTTTCTTCTTTTTATCAGCAAACCGAGCATCCTGCTCAGCGCTTGTCCCCTGAAGCAGTCATCTTACCATGAATAAACAATACCTTAAAAAACCCCGCGTCCGTCATTTTCGAACAACTGACAAGTCACGGCAAACAACCGCGCCTGGTTCACTAAAACAAAAGGTGATGAGTGAGAACAAAACAGGCTCAAATCACTCTTCCATAATTTCATGAAGAAACTTGTCAAATTTCAATCAACAAACTTTGGATGGGTCAAGACTATCAGAATTTCTGCGGCATATGGTGGACTTTCAAATTCAAACAAAGTCCATGATATATCGTATGTATTACACGTTTTGCTTTATTCTGATAGACAGTCTACATCAGTGGTCCTCGTACATAATGAACACCACTTGTTTGAATTGACTCGACTGGACAACACGTTTTTCTGCGCGCGCCTCGTCTCCTTGGTTATCCTGTCCCACCTAGATCGGGTTGCCCATAGTGAGTTATCCACTGACTACGCTTTGAACCGACTATTTGTGTTCACAACTCTGCGTAGGGCTAGTCTTCTACGAACTGGTAAGTCAGTGTTATGATTTTTGTTACAAGTATTTTTGCAGTTTTGCTTGCTTTGCATTCTTTCTGCTATAGTTCTCCCCCAAACACTTGATATTTTTACCTCCAGCCACTTTCTGTCTCTTCAGTAATATGCCTTCTGATGTTGAACAGGAAACTGACGCGATTGAACTCCCTGAGTTTGACGGTAGAGACCCGAGGTTGTATTTCGCGAAGATTGAAGTTATTTTCGACTTCCGACGTGTGCGCTCACAGAGCACCACGAATATCTACGTTCCCACAAATTGACTTGAGTCGGTGGCTGCGAAAGCCGTAGATGTAATTTGTGAGTATCTAGCTGAGAACTCTTAAAATGTCATCAAGTCAGCCATTATTAACAGGATGACGCCATTGATGAGGACAACCTCCGCAACCTCCTTGCTGACGTCGAACTGAGAAATTGCAACCCCTCGCCGTTGCTTCGTCGCATGACCCAGTTGTCAAAGAGGCAGACTGTCAACGAGCCAGTGTTGTGCGAGTTGTGGCCTCCCATGCGAGTTCCATCGCGCACGTTGTTGACTAAACTAGAATATTTGGCTGGCCATGTGCGTCGCAGTTATGCTCCGCAGCAAGCAGCTCAATTGCAAGCGTCTTGCAGCCGCAACAACCTCTAACAGGATATCTCAAACCTGGAAGAGCAGTTTGCATTGATGTTGTTACAGCTAACTACTTTAACAAGACTACCATAGGATAAACGGCCACCATTGCGCCAAAAGTCTCCCTGACGAAGCAGGTCGTGCACACGACCGTTTCATAGAAAAATGTGCTATTACCACCGTCGGTTTGAAACGCGTGCTTGTCGTTGCGCTCAGACATGTTCCTTTCTGAATGGTCAAAGGCAAACGGGTAACAAACAAGCCGGTCAGTATTGGCGCTGGCTGCCAATGTTCCGTACCTATGTCGTCCGTTTTATGTATTTGACCGTTCAACCTTCCTCAATTTCCTTACTAGCACGGGTGCCAATGTTAGTGCTACTCCAGTCACTGGTGGCGAAAACAACCACGAACCGGCGTCGTATACCCCACAGGCCGGTTACCAAATTGCAGTACAGACTTACGGAGGGAAACTACTCATCTGTCACCCGGGACTTTGTCAACATTTTCACTGGAACCTTATCGTTACAGAGGTCCAGCATCCAATAATTGGCGTTGACCCTGTCACCTCCATTTGGATTTGTGTTGGATGTAAGGTGTCAGAAACTGCTGGACAACTCAGCAGGTTTATGCGTACAAAGGAAGACCACATCCATCAGGTCAATGAGGTTACGTTCGGCCATATTAAGGAAGGTTTCGCAACCGTGCTTCAATCCATCAGGCTCCCTGTTGCATGTGAAACACGCTTCTTTTCGTCACATTACTCTAAAAGGGCCATCAGCCGTTACATACCCCCATCGGTTTCCCCCACAGAAACTTAGAATTGCCGAAGCTGTATTCGTGTATCTTCCACGACTCGGCACCTTTCAGCCCTTCAGTAGTCTGTGGGCCTCACATAGCTCATAGTACCTGGAACCTCACATGGGGACTGGAGTCCGCGTGGTGACTACTGCGTTTTAACCAGCACCAACGCTCATGACAGGTACCCAATCCACCACATTCACGATTTTCCCATCGGTTTGCACGGTGGGACCATTTCCTCAAAGTTTGATTCGGTTCGGGCATATCACCAGATTCCCGTGGCCCCAAAAGATGAAGCAAACATGGCAATCATCACCCACCTGGACTGTGTGAATTTGTCGGTATGCTATTTGGTTTGCAAATGCAGCCCAAGCACTTCAGAGGTTTGGGGATCAGTTCCTCCGTGGTCTACAACTGGTGTTTGTGCACACTGACAAAATTATCGCCGTCAGCAAGGACGCACATCAACACGTCACACCCCCGTGCAGTTTTCAAACGTTTCAACCGACCCTGGACCCGATGAAGTGCGTTTTTGGGGTAGACTATGGAGTTTTTGTGACACAAAATCACCCGTGACGTCACTGAACCTACATAAAAGAAAATCACTCCCATTAAAAATTATCTATCGCCACAATCCTAGAAAAGCCCACGTCGGTCCTTGGGTATTATTAGGTACCACTGTCATTTTATCCCGCAATGCTCGGAGTTGTTCAAACCTCTATGGGATTCATTAAAGGATAACTCCAAGCATTGTGCTCTACCGTTCCCAGCTAACACTGCATTTCTCGCAACAAGGGACGCAATTTCGAAATTGTCGATCCTCATTTCTCAGAAAGATGCATCCCAGCCAGCTGTTGGCGCAGTTCCGCGACACATCGTGAATGGTCAACTTCAGTCCTTATAGGTTTTCTACCGCAGGCTTCAAGAAGCACAAACGCACCAGAGTACTCTCGGTCACGGTTTGCTGGCTATCTTTTACGCCATTCTAAACCCTCCTCATTTGTTTGAAGGCGGGCTTTCACTATCCCAACGCACCACAATCCGCTAGTTTATTTTTTCAACGCCAAGCCCGATCGTTATTCTCCGAGAGAAGCTCACCGGTTGGACTACATCTCCCAGTTAACAACAGACATAAAATATATCTCGGGAGATGCAAACATCTTCTCTGACGCCTTATCCAGAATTACCTCAAGTAGTGCGCACCGAAGTGACAACGTCAATGTGGAAGAATTGGCACGAGAACGAGACAACGATCCGGAGCTGTAGCAGTATCGCACCCCTTCTTCACTCAGACGTGAGGAGTTGCCTCCAGCCAACTACGAAGGTAAAATCATATATGATACCACGACAACCGGCCCTCGTCAGCTTGTGCCAATAAACTTCAGGAGCTCTGTTTTTAAGTCTGCCAGATGTTTCACCCCAGCATCCGTGCCACCGTCAAGGTGATTTCAGGCCGATTTGTATCGTCCAGCAGTCACAGGGACATAGGACAATGTGCGAGAACTTGCCTCGATTGTCAACGCCACAAAGTCCGCCGGCTCACCATCATAGCCCCAGCGCATTCACTAACCCCGACGCACGTTCCAGTCATGTTTATTTTGGAATAGTCAGGCTGTTATAGTACTCAAATGGTCATCGGTATGTCTTAACGTGTGTTGACCGCTTCACCAGACGGCCAGTGGCAATTCCTCTTCCATACACGAACATCAAAGCAGTTACGCGAGCGTTCAGGGGCTCATGGATCTCAGACTGTGCTGCTCCAACGACTGCAATCACTGACGCAGAAACATCATTCCAATCAGCGCTGTTCACTGTCTTCCGCTGGTTGCTCACAGTCGGCCACATCAAAACCACTGCACACCACTCGGCGGCTAATAGTCTGGTAGGACGCTTTCATCGTCAAGTGAAGGCCACTTTAAATGCACGACCGGACACTCAGCGTTGAACTGATCACTTATTCTTTGTCATGCTTGAAATCTGATCAGCTGTTAAAGAAGACATTAGTTACACGACCGCAAAATCAGTTCACGGTAGTAAAGTTGGCTTCCCTGGTAAACTGTTGTACAAGTCGAATGCCAGCCAAACTAACCTCGGCGCCACTACCTTCGTGAAATTGTTGAAGTCATCCACGACAACGATTTGCTCCCAGCCTACCAGGTTGAACACCAAACGAGAAAAAGAGCATTGCAGTCTGGATTTTGTTATTTGTTTTTGTTCGTTTGGACGTCGCTAAGGCCGCTCTCCAAAAACCATACTCCGGACAATTTAGCTTGATTCAGCGATTTTACATGTTCTTTGGGGTCGACCGCAATAGATCCCATGATAAATTGAGCATTGATAGACTTGAAGTTGCTCATGTCGAGCTTCACCCAGACCTTCCCCATCGCTTCTGAAAATAGTCCTATCCCCGGCATCTTGCACTCCACGGAGCTCATGTGTAAGGAGCTTCTGGTACATCCTCAGTCCAACCTGAAGACCCCTATTGGTGTTTCCCGTACTTGCCCAAAATGAACCGTTAGATGACCGACAGTTTTCGAAGTGTGGTGCTTAACACTTCTTCATTTTCATCGGGCGTCTTCATCACTCTAACGCTTGGGGGGTTCTATGGTACGAAATGAACACCAATTGTTTGAATACAGTCCGCTCGGCAATGCATTTTAGACGTGCGCGTCTCGCCTCCTTGGTGCTCCTGCTTCGTTCAGATTGAGGTTGCTCATAGTGAGCTATCCAGTGACTGCTTTTGAACTGACTATTTGTGTACACACCTTTTTACAGGGCTAGTGACCCATAAGTCAACAGATCAATGGTTAATGTTGGACTAGCGTTTAAGCGCAGACGATGTCTTCTCGTGTCTGAAGTCAAGAAATTTTGAACAGCTTTGTGGTCCCATTCACAAAAATAACGGGAGACTACTGGTCGGGCACAACGATCTGTTTTCATGCGCTACGTGACCTCTAGTAGCGGAACCGTTCCCTGGGCGTTCCGTATGAGTTCTCCGAGGATGTCCTGAGTTTTCCAGGGATACAGCGTGGGAAAATTCATGGAACTGTCAAGAAGAATGTCGCACGCTATCTTATAGAATGATTTACTCCAATGCCACCAACATCTTGTGTGTTCAGCGTAGCCAACCACGAAGAAAGTCAACTTCTGTTTCAGCACATAGGCAACACCGTTCGTAATTTATAGGAATGTTGGAAAGACGGTTGTAACCGAACAAGTTTTACAGTGAACAGCTAGAGTGCACGCAGTTGAAACTGGCCCAACATATTGAAATGAATATACTCACAATAATGCCTGCTCTTCGTCAATATCCGGCAGATTTTCAATTTACTCCATGCCTTAATACCTGCAGTTAATCAAGATTTTGGGAAGAATTAGAAGTGAAATATCCCGGCTAACGGGCAAGACACAACACTGACTTTTTCGAGTGATCTTAAAGCGAACTTGAAGTCGTTTCAGTGAATCGAAGATTCATTCACGAATGCAACTGCGGTGTCCCAGAAATCCAATCGAACCGGTGCAAATCTCACCTCTCGCAATAAACCAGGTTTTTAGGTTATATTAGAAGTGAACTACCTCAGCTAACAGGCGAGATACAGCAATAACATTTGGGCAAAATTGAACAGAACTTACGGTGTTTTCCGTAAATGAAGGATTCATCCGTGAATACACCTGTAGTATTGTCATAGATTCAACTGTGCTTGTGCGAAGTCGGTTCCTTTTACCGCTCTTATGACATTTGAATCAAATGCTGTAGTGTGGGCTTTTTACAAACTGTGCGTGTATAATTTATGTGTACCTTTAGCTATGTCGACTTCACGCACCCATCCGGCAAGAAAAAACACCACCTGGTCATAGTGCACTAAGAAAACTAAAATGGACGGGCTCTCTGTCTGGCGAGCAGTGTAATGAAGTGAGTTATGCAGACTAAACAAAATTTGTCTGAACAAGCAGTGCGTTATGCTTAACCAATTAGTAGCACGCAAATTTATTGAAACGGCGTCACCAAAATATATTATATCAGACGCCCATTAGTGTCCTTTAGCTAAAGTTCCCTCTGGAACATTTAATTGATACTCACAGTACGGTTACTCGTTCCACTGTTCTACCAAGGAAGTCATTGTGGGTGAAATCCTTCAGCGTGGACTGTACACACTCTTCGTTAGTGGAGTGGCAGTGAGGACCTTTAGTTCATCCTCCGATTCAGTCCACATAGTGGTTTAGGATTTTTCGCTAAGATGAGGCTGACTTTTGATATGGATGGGTATATCAGAAACACGTCCAGACGCGAGAGAAATGAGCTCTGGGGAAGTACACGGTGGGGGACAAAAAAGAGCTAGCGCACTGCTCCTACAGATGTGTGGCTGTCGATTCACCGTGCTTGAGTGGTGGTACATGTACCGGATATGCCATCACCAAAAGCGGTCTGTGCTGCACCTGCAGTTCCAGTCACATACCGCATATCCAGCGTAAACCCAAAGGAACAACACTAGGAGGCGTAGATCGGAGCCAACTGATAGGCTAAAATGAAACTGCAGTTCTAACCTCCCGAGGAATAAACAGGAACCTCAACGGTATGATCTGATCTGGGAAAAAGTGATATAATGCAAGAAGCGGTTCAGTTTACGAATATATGCTAGTGCAGACTATGGAGGACACGGAAACTCAAAACTCGAGGTTGAATGGGAAGAAAACTGACGAGATATTCGCCACACGGTATATCAACGGGGCTAAAGGAACGTTGATGCTGAGCCCCGACAAGTCCTGAATAACAACTATCAGCATGGTGGTCAAATAGATTAAATGTGGCAGGGGACAGAACACACCTTTGCCCTCCACCAGTGACAATGTCAGAATCATCAGAGGTAAACCTACACGACTGTACATTTGCCTCTGTGCCCATATACAACACTGATGAAATTGGCGAACGTATCTGAAAATTCAAGCTTGACATGCACCATCCAGAGGCTTTGCTGAAGTCCACGGACAAGGCATGTAGGGGTTTGCCAGGTTCCCCGCACCCTACCTGAAGCTATCGAGCAGTAAACACATTAGGTCGATTGCATTGCGATTCGTCCGCAATCCCCACTGCTTCTTAGACGATTGGCCTCAAGAACTTCCGCATTCAGTCGCTTCAGAAAACTCATGCATGTGCCCTGTCTGAGCAGCTCAACAGACTAATGTCATGACAACCGTCAGAACACTGCTCGCGTCCATCACCTTCAAACAAGGGTGCCATCAGGTCATCCTTGAAATCTCGTGGTGTTCCTTCCTGTTACCAGGTGGAGTGAACACGCTGAAGCATGACGCGTTCCAGCACCGATCCACAGTTCCTTAGTGTCCCACCTGGTAATTTGTCCTCAACTGAAGACCCTCTAGTGTGTAGGTTTCTAATCATTTGCCGGACTTCTGGCAAATTCGGGGCCGGAGCAAGTGAAAATTTGATGTCTCATTGCGACAATCTGTTCACGCTCAATCAATCGATGATAGCGGTACGGTTTATCAAACAAACGAAGTGCTGACGTCACAGTTACATTGGATCTCCCGACTGGGTGCGCAAACAGCCGGCGTCCGCGTCAAATAGCGCTTTAATGGACTAGATGGTGGAACAGAAGGTCGCTTTAAGCGAATCGTAGGATTTCTTGCGTTGTCAGCGATCTTCAAGGCCTTGCATCCGTTCACTCAGCTTTCTGCGTCGGTCGTCCTTGATCCTGCAAACACACCCGGCCAGTTGACAGTGGACACTCTGGTACGTGGCCGTTTTCACTTCAGTGTCTGAGTCGAGCGTGAAAATAGCAGACAAGACGTCTTTTTCTCGTATCAAGCTTGAGATAACCAGGTTGCTCTTGTCGAAACAGCCAGCACGTTTCTGACGTTGGACACCAATCGTCTCGGTGGCTGTCGCCGTGATCACTTCCTTGAGATGCTGCCACGCACTTTCGGGGAGTAGTGAACACAGGAGAGTCTTGCAGACAAGCAGCAACGGCAGTCTGAAAACAACCCTCCTTTCATATTTATATAATCGTTTGACGTCCAACCCCAGCCGTTGTCCAGATGGTCCACAATAAACTTGCTTGCACACATGAACAAACAATTTGGTCCTGATCAGCCTACAGTCGGTGCCACACTCAGCGCCACGAATCACCTGCGTGATACACACTCTACGAATGCTACGCTGCCGCACAACCAAGGAATCAGGTAAATAAAGGTGGCTGCTTCGTGGGTGAGTTCACTTCGTGGTGTCGCTTACATTCGAGACAGTTTTTCACTGGTTAGTGCAGACCGGATTGTGGCGGACAGCTGGTCATGAAACTGACCCTTTATATCATCCGTGTGACGCACAGCTGGACCGCATACACTAACAAACATGACACACTTACCTCGACCTGGTCGCAGGTGCATCGACGAGATCTTGTGGATCGCTTAAAATCAAAGCATCGATGCAATCAGCAACTGCGAACCAGGCTTCAGGTTTCCAAACACTCTCTGGAGGGCGACCTATCTAGTAAAATGTGTGCCCAGCAGCTGCTCCCCAGAGATTACCTCGGTCAGCGAGCGCTGTCTTAATCAAGGCTACCACGATGGTACCATAGCGGCCCAGTTCCATAGTGATCAGTACAATTCGGTGTTCTGGACGTCCTCTAGTTCTGCATCAATTCATCAGTATGCGCACATTCCATACGTTGACAGATAGCGCCATGCATCCATGGGTGTGGTTCCGGTTGGCCTTTGCGTCATTGAGGTTTGCGCGAGCGTTCTTTACTCTAGGATTCGTGCTAGAAGAGCCACTAGGGAGGGAGAGCTGTCAGCAGCGTGTTACACCCCATGCACCCTGCCGTAAACAGTTGCTAGGGTGACCCGGTTCATCCTGCGCGACGGCCGATGCAGTAGGACATTTGGTTTAATTTGTACGCTCTGGTTTTGCGGGCTTCAGATACTACCAGAATGGCTCGACCCAGACAGAGGAGCGAGCAGGTACCTCAACCAGAGCCATTAGCTGAAATGTTTTTACCACAACCCAGATGGTGATACGCACATGAACACACACGATCGCAGCAACACCAACCAAGGGCGGCGATCGAACTGCACTAGCTACGCAGAGGTTTGAAAGCCATTCACTCGAACGTCAACAAATGCGAAGACCAACACTGCTGCGGAGAAAAACAGGTTGCAACAACGAAACCAAACCAGGCAAGAACAAACACCAAACCGAACCCAACCATGACACACTGGCGCCCTCCACAATGGGCCATCTTCCTTTAGTCCGGCTGCTCCCATTTAGCCAAACCGATATAGCTGAGTTTAGAAGAACTGATGACCCACCCAGCGTAGCTTGCTGGACCACAACAGAACACAAGCCTGACTACCACGCCAAGGTGGTGGAAAGCTCAAAACATACGTATGTGCTCGACAGGATTAGACTAGTCCACATGGTTCTGACTGCTCTGTCATTTAAAAGGGGTTTTTAGGTGGGGGACATCCGTATATTTAACCTCCATTAGTGAAGAATGGGAGGCGTAGAGTTTGCGGATATGCTTATCCAGTTTCCGCTCAAGTGGATGCACGCATGCAGCGTCATTTACGCATCAAATATACATTCTTATAGAGTGCCACTACCGATAAGTCAGCCAGCTTTGTTGATGAGCCAATGTTGGCGAAAGCTATCGGAGATCAGTGGTGCGCGCCAGTGGGGTGCAAGTGATCGTTCAGAGTCAGCACATAGGGATGAGGCCCCCTCAGTCATGCACGTGTAGGCTGGAGTGTTGTAGACAGTTGATCCTCATAAAGAAGGGCTGGCTGCACAGGTCTTGGGCCCGCTTCGTTGTCCGGCGTTGGACAGTTTCCAGTCTGAAAGAGACTTGATCAAGGTAGGGACCCATAAATAATTGTGAAGAGAAATGGGTGTGTGGCCTTGAGGATCCTTGTAAATAGACAACCTGGCGTTATCTACTCGGGTGTTTGTTTCACAGTTAGGTGGGATGTTCACGTCGCCCGTGATCATGGTATCCAGATCCATCAGCTAGAAGGCGTGCGTTAATAATGTGGCGGGAGTGGAAGAGAATGTGCTAGGTGTGTAGGACTTTATATCCGCACTATCAAATTGATAGCAGTCCAGCTAGTGCCCAATCAGCTGGACAATTGAGGTCGTCTTGAAGAACACGTTGGTCCCACAGTGAGCATCTGGTCCTCCAGATGTCTCAATCTTAGATGAGCAAAGGCGGCAAACAGCTGACGACAATTGTGAGGTTTCCGATGAAAAAGGAAAGGAATCACGGCCCAAGGATAAACTCCATCCGTGGGAATGTGCCGTTAAAACTCAAGCGGAAATGCCGGTTCCCCAGATATTCAGTCAGCCAACCTTAATTGTTGTCCTGGAAACTGAAAGCTGGCAGCTTGGCAACCAGAATCGCACGGTCTACCCTGCCACAGTTTTGGTAGAATTCAGGAATGGTACGTCACTAGCAAGACCACAGTTGGCTACCGTAGTCCGTTAATCCGTAGCGGCAAGTAAACTGATAACCCATGAACGACTCCTGCGGACCTCATGCTGGGCGTTAACCAGTGATGCGCTGCACTCTAGTTGATGTCTGAGGTGGTCTTCAAGTATACCCTGTAGCACCTTAGAAGCGGAAGCAAACACTGTTGTTAAACAGTAGCTGGCTGAGCCCGCCCCCGATCTTCCCTTGTGGATAGGTGTAATGCCAGCTACCTTCCATAACCAGGGGATGATCAGCGTATTAAGGGGGCACCGAAGGAAGTCCGATAGGGGACCGGTGAACACCA
This sequence comes from Paragonimus westermani, assembly GCA_008508345.1. NCBI lineage: Eukaryota > Metazoa > Platyhelminthes > Trematoda > Plagiorchiida > Troglotrematidae > Paragonimus > Paragonimus westermani. The sequence continues at coordinate 52,573 of QNGE01004559.1, forward strand.
CTGTGCATTTTGGGGTAACATGTTTAGGATCCCATCCGAACCGTGGTACCTGCCGGTTGCAAAGACAGACAGTTTGTGACTGTAGACCTTGGCGTTGAGGGTAAACATGACCTCAAAGAGCACTGTTTCTGAGGCTGCTTCCGTTGCAGACCTGTGCACAGCGTCTACTCAGCATCTCCAACGTCTTTGTGCTGGAGACAGAAGTGTAGTTTTCCTACACCAGATGCAAGGTGCCTATCCTAGCTCTCGCGTGCATTCAAAAAGTTATTCAGGTATTCGAGATTCCTGCCGCACTTAACAGGTTGTGGAAGCCCCCACTAACACAATACATCTGTTTCTAATGGGTGTGTGCCCCACCGGCGTGTTACGTGCCAGTCAGACAGAATACATGCAGCAGAGTACGTTCCAGATGGCCAAGCTTTTGCTTCCGCTGTCTAGTCCACAAACTTTGGGACCGTGTACGCGTTCTAAACACGGGATCAGGGGGTTGGGTGGACTCCTGCATATTGACATCTGTGATAGCCCACTTTTTGTCAGTTGAGATGGGGTGATACCTCCTAATCTAACTTATTCTGGAGAAATTCCCCTGTGTGGGTGGGGTCAGTTTGCATGCGTTTTCGCCTTGCAACCTCCGGTAGTTGAACTAGACAGGCCTTGTGTATGAATCGAGACTGGGTATTGCATAATCGTAACGTCCCAAATGGTCTGTTGCCGTCACTCAGATAACTTTTGGCGATTTGTTCATACTCATCGAGCCAAGAAGGGATGGTTGGTATTGGTCGCGTCATCCACTGGCCTGTTGCACATGATTAATGAGCCCTAGATCCTTAGTTGTGGCCCAGAATATGGCTGATTTTGGGTTGGTTAGCACATTCGCGTCGTACATAAGGTGACCGGGATCGCCTACTATAATCAGACTGCAGCAGAAAGGCCTGGCTCTTTATATTGGTTTCCGTAGGCAATCGTTATCACATTCACTAGCTGAAACAGGGCGGTATACAAGACCCGCAAGAAAGATTTTCGTGTGACTATCCCAGACTACATACTAGGTTGTGTTAGGGACCTGTTGCAAAACAACGTCGTCCACGCGAAGTGATTGAACTGACTGTCCTTGTTACAGAGCGGACCCCTCCTAGACCTTCCCTTCTATCACCACGAGTCAAATACCACACAGGAAGGATTACTTGGGAGTCAATGATGTCAGGCCGCAGTCAGGTTTATGCCACGTCCTCTAACAATGAGTTAAAAATGAAGCACCAAAATCGGAACTCAAATGTTTTGTTTAGCAAACTGTGCATTGGTATAGGAACGGCCTCACGCATGGACATGGAATGTACTTCTGTGTTCCGTGAAAGATAGTAGGGTGTTAGTGGAGAACGATGGGGCTTGCGGATCTAGATCAACTCTCCAGGGGTCAGCAGTGCCAAATATTTTGGTGGGGATCGCCGAGAGGTTTGGACCTTCCTGCTTGATGGTTGCTGAAGACATGTGATATGTGGAGACCGAGCGGCAGAGTTGACTGTCCTCTGACTGTATTGCTGTTGCAGCGCCACCATCCGCCTCAAAATCTGCTGTGCGGAGGAAGACTACATTTTTTCAGTACCGGAAGCTAAAGGTAATATCACATACGCCTGCTTCTGTGAAGCTCACTGATAGTGACCCTGATCCTCGAGGGCGGGACAGGCGACAAAGCCAAACGCCCCACAAGACTGTGACGGACGGTCCAGGTAAATTCACCTCGTCGGAAGGGAAATAAATTTTCTCGTTCGTCGTTTTTGATGATGCCATGGAAAATTAAGCTGCATTTGCAGCTGCGACCCTCATCCCTTTTTATCTGACTGTTTCCACGGCCGGGACATGTCGTATCGCAAATGTGACCCTACTAGGGTCAGTCCGTTACAGCAGCGAGAAGAGCATAATGAACGGGTTTACTAGAGAGTGATTCATCAAGGATGTTCTCAGAGGCCTGTGCTTACATATCATGTCTGTTCGTGGGATGAGACAGCGCCTGTGTAGTTTCCCGCTCTCCGTTACTTTAAGTTTTCTGCACACACCTGTACATCGTGCAAGGCCAGCTCCTTCTCGGCCGGTCAAGCGAAAGTCGTTTCATTAGGGAGACATTCGGTACGATTAGGCTCGCCGTTTTGTGGTTGGCCCCTGCATTGTTGGATTGTTAGCACTTCGGTTCACCGGCTGTTGTGTGGTCCGGAGGTGCAGAATAGGAGGCGCAGAAAGTGATAACGTCTGACTAATCAGCTAGCCTCACGCTTCTTTATCCGTACCCTGTACGGGGAACTGTTAGCGCTGTCGATGACTCGGCGGTCTTACCTTTGCTTGTCGGCCGGGGGCTAACCGACACCACGATATCGCGGGTGCAGAGCAGATATCCCCCGGTAGATGACACCCTAGGCCAGGAGGTCTCACTGATATTATCCACGAGGATGCATGACTATGTTAGAGCCTCCGTTTAGGCCGTTGTTTACTACTGTCCCCCTTCTTCCGGTTGATGCTGAGTTTAGTGTCACAGATGTTTTGCTTGGTAAGTCTTTGATTACCTGTTCGGGGGTTGGTCCGTGCGGGTTTCTTCGTCTGTGGCTAGAGAAATTCTCTTGCGTTTTTCATGGGCCCTGTACGTTTTAGACGCGTTTGGATCGGCGTGAAGCATCGGTGTTATTTTATCGTTGAAGATAAAATGTGCTCGGCGATTACGAAATTCACAGCATAGTACCTTACTTTTCATGGTTGCTTTCTGACAACCTGAACGCTCATCTGTTCTAACCATCAGAAAGCTGAAGATGGGAAGCGTCTGGAGTGCAGAATGAGCAGCGCTGGATCCAATACAAACCAGCCACAGAAAATCAGCCCAGGCAGACAGACATCAGGCGCTACCAGCAGGGTGGCGCGGGAGAAGTTGAAAAGTGAAAATTTTGGTGCGCAAATTCAGAGCGATCTGGAAAGTAATAAGGTGGGAGAAACAAAGTGTAAATGTTGAACCGCTGTTTTTTGGCGATAAGCAAGTGCCGTGCAAACAGACGCAGTTTTGGTAGATTCCTTGAGTTAAAAGGTTGTTGAAAACTCTTGCTATATGTGCTGGGCCTTTTAACCACGATATATAATAATATCAAACTTCCTCCTACGCTGATTCAAACTTAATTTAAGCAAGAAAAAAGTGGCTGTCACCGGTCGGGCGTCCAGAATACTTGTACTGGGATGTCAGACAAGTGCGCCAAGGAGTACCTGTCTCACTTAAAAGGGGGGTTTACCATTTTTCCACTTTCCGTTCTTCCATTTCAAAGCTCATCTTTGTTACCGAAGCCATCTCTGTGGACAAGGGAAAAAGCAGAAAAAGTCATTGTTGAATCACAATGATCGGCGAATGCATGAGATTCAGTGCAATCTATCTACCATTGAGAAGGATTTTAATCTAGACTAGCAAGATGGACAGGTAGTAACAACAGTACGTGGGGTGGCATCAGCTACACCTCCAATCACGCTCACAACACTTTAAAGTGAGGTAACAACAACACATTCACGTGGGTATATGGCCACGGAAGTATTCAATCAGCATCTTCACTTGTCAAAGCAAGAAACTTTCTATCGACTAGGGAGACAGACTAAATGACAAGCATCTTCCCATTCATCGGTCATCCGGCGGAAAAAATTGTTAGAAAAAGTGGAAGAGTCAGAAGCGACTCGTGATGGCATAGACGGACATTCATGAGACTGATTCTACCTCATACGGGAACCAGCACCAGTCGTTCAGACTCATTCCACCTTTTCACCCCTTCGTTTGTTACCTCAGTGGCACGCAATCTCGGGGACTCTTTGAATACCCAGAGTGCCACTTTCAGGTCTTGTTGGTTCGGCGTTTCTGTTATATCGGACGGCGGCCGCGGACTCTGTGGTGTGAGTGTATTAATAATAACTTACACTTCTCACTGCCTGTGTGGGAGGCACGCTAGCGTGTATGCGATCACTGAAGGAGGCTACAGACCATACAAAACCACACATAATTATACGGCACTATCAGCGTGATATCTGTCAGCAGAGTGACGCAACCGCAGACAGAGAAGGATTGTAGTTTGCAAACCTATGACAAACGCAGTAGGAAAGAAGGTGGCCCGTTTATTCCACAGGTCTAATCCAAAAGATTTCAAGTTTAGTTGCCCTTCGCAGGGTTATGCTTGTACCAATGTCTCAGATGTCTGCAGGTTACCGGAGGATATACGTCTAGATGTTCCACCAAGGGATTTCGTTACTAACTGTTATAATTAGCCTCGGAAGAATATCGAAATGAATCTGTTTGGACGACAGAGGACAGACAAACAATCTGACAGTTTTCTCCACAAGACATCGTTGGTTGCTCGGGAACGTCCAAAAGCTGAAAATGCCGAAAATCGTTTGGTTAGTACGAGATTTTGTGCATCCCGTGGTCGCGAAAGTTTTCTTGCATAACAAATGCGCGCAGAGGTATGAAAAAGGACACAGTCTGACAGAGAGCTAACGGAATAAAAATCGTTAACTCCACGACTTTCGTATGGACATCGGCACGCGAGTATAACCCATATTTTTCCATTTGACACTTGTGGTGTCACCGCTCCTTGTCCTCAGTCGACGAGGATGAACACTTCTCTAGCTTGGTCCCGGATCGGACCTCTCCGATTTGTGACGGGCAGTACTCACACTTATATGAGAGTACCGCTGTTGAGCTTTCGTGCCGAAATATAGGAGCGTCCAAGGACACTGCAGCCAATCGGGTTCATAGGTTATGTGTTGGGAAAACGTGTCGATACAAACGCCTATATGACGACGGAGTGGTGTCATCAGCCGGGTCTTCACTGACATACCTGGAAGCCTATGCATCCCTTTCATACGCTTAGCCAAACTGAGATGCTTGATCATGCTCGTCTGTACTATAGTATGTGCGATAAACTAGAGTATGCTCAACTGGCTACTCTGCCAAGAAGGCTGTCATCCGAAACACTGAATACCAGCTACAAATGTTCCACCAACCACTCCGAGTCTGTTCTATGGGTTGTCAACAGGATTAACAAGCATCCACACAGACAAAGGAACAGACATCAAGCAGTCACACTCCTGTAATCCACTATTACCTGTGAGATGTGTCAGGAGAGTTCCTGAAATTGTCCCGGCCACATGCTAACGAGGAGCATTTTGACGGGAATTGCGGTATTGCTATGAGCCACTCTAGATGAAAGGTTGTTACACGCATTTATAATTCGGCAGCTGAAGAAGTCTGTCCGTAAATCTAAACGATCCCCGCTATTTTCCAATCTGAGATTATGAGCTCTGGTGTTGGCCTGTTGACCCACTTTTTCAAGCAAATCTTTCTGTACTCCGATTGTGCCCTACGGGTTTCTGAGGGTCTCATTTCGACCACTCCCTATCCTCCTTCTTTCCACGCACTACGGTTCAGAGCCCGTTAATCGGTCAAGATTGTGTTTGCATTAGAGTCCTATCATCGTTCGGGTTGTAGGTTGTACCCACACAATGCACTGGATATTCTCACGTGAGTAAAATACCCACGGCTGAGCACATTACTTCAGATTTTGCCGAGCTACTGAGGTACAAACAATTTCAATCGCCTGTTAGACAATATCGTTTTATGTCTAAGCGGACCAATGCGGGCTGTGCATGCAGCCAGTGTGCACTGAGCTGGAGGTTTGAAATAATTTTTGCTCAACACCCCCATGTTCCAAGCCTCTTCCACACGCTTACTGTTGACTGTGGGGATCAGTCACTTTTAAAAGTTCACAGCGTCCAGTTACGATGTGGAATTTGGCAGTATGTGGTGGGCAGTTCCACTTGAGAGACCACTGTGCTAATACCTTGAGATCCTGTGTTACACCAGACCAACTTACTTAACCTGTTACGTTTAGATCATTCGCATATACAAAGCACGAGACGCCAAGTCAAATCACTCGATTGTTTAAGAACATTAGGAACAGAAGAGAATGCAAAAAGTGTCATGGAGACGCGCAGTTGTCAACTGCGCTTCTCTCGGTGTCCGATCTCGAATTTCGCCCCCAAACCCTGTGAAACCGGAAATCCTCCACTCAATCATTCGCTCTGTTGAAGGTAACAAATCATGCTGACTTGTGAATGAACTGAACTGAACTGTCTGCTTCACCGGAATCCAGACAACATACCTCTACTTCCCTGCTTTCGTTCAGTCGTCCCGTAACCTCATCCACGGAGTGTGGAAAGGTTGGATATGTAAGGTTCCTCTTTCCATAAACGGTGGCTAGCAAAGCTGAGAAAAGACGAATTTTGACCAGATACTGTTGAAACTTTCTTCCTTTAACAACGGCTTTCCGGTTCACAAGCCTGTAATTGTTTTGTTTGCCTCCTGCGCCTGTCCCAAAATTAACGGCCGTAATGGTTGCGGGACACTCGTTCGAAATTTGTTCACTTTTCAAAGAAACTGCGGACAGTCGTCATAAAGTGCGTCGCCGAATACTTGTCAGTGACTTATCTGTGTCCAGATGGATGAACCCGGCTCCTGCAAACTTTCTGGATTTTAGCTAACCTGAGACCTCTCCAACTTTCTCTTTAGTGACGAGTAAATCATAATAATAATAATGGGATACTTCTCGACGCATTTGTGAGGAATACGCTTAGGAAAGCGTGTTGATTTCGTCAAGGTTTGTTGCACTATTTTGAGATTGCTGAGGTTTGCTT
>QNGE01004560.1:0-40952 GCA_008508345.1 Paragonimus westermani
CGAAGGCTGCGATCAAATGTGAGTGGTGGTCAACTTGAAGATATCCGTTCAACAAAAGTCGATCGCCGTCTGTGATTGGTTGGGGCCAGTCTGACCATAATTCCGTTTATAGCAGCTCGTACGCGAACACTGACTTGCTGAACCCTCCCCAATCAAGAAACCGCTCAAGTCCAAACTCATTTCACATCATCATTGTATTGTTGAGTGGCAAAAACTGTACCTAACTAGTTTCACAAACGAATTCTCCGAACCTAGTGCTGCAGTTACGGAAGACACCCACCGTTTCGTCGATCGGATGACAGTTCCTCTCAACTGGTCGCAAATTCGAGTTGAATTTTGTCGTGAACATCTTGGTTTGTTACCACAACCCACAGTTCTTCACATTTGCTGAAGACGTCACCGTGAACCAGTTCAGACTAACGAAATGTGTTCAAAAACACTTGTTTGTAAGCATTGGGATTCCGTGAGCCTAATCGCTAATCAGTATCATTCAACTTACATTACTTGATATTCACCACCCTGTAGTTAAACGGCTTTCTTGTGTTATCCTTTATTGGTTACTGACGAGTAAATACGAAATACTGGCATCCACCAACGTTTGTCTCACAACTATTCTGTTAATAGTACTGAAGAGATACAATCAATGGACAATGAATACATTCATTGAACACGCAATACTAAATGTTTAATACTGCCACCTGTTGATTTAGTTTAGGCGGTCAGTGGTGAACAATCTAAGAATGTGACTGATGTCTCGAAATCGAAAGAAAACGCACGGGTTACTGTGCTACAACAACGTGAAGACCCTGTGAGACATTCACGTTTACACATAGTTCATCTTAGGAAGTCATGCCCTTGACAGGAACGACCAAAAAGATAGAGAAAATTGTTGAATGGTGAGCTTCTGATAGACTTGTTCATTTCCACAAAATACTTTAGGCTTAGTTACGGACGGACTGCAAATCCCCCATTTAAAACATGCCACCTTAGTCCAGCTGACACTGGCTCTTAGAAAGGGTCATTAAGTATACATGGGTATGTGTATATAGTTAGTCATCAGACGTTGATTAATCTTCCATTTTCCTACTGAACGTTGATTTAAGTTATAATTTGTTACTTGTGTTGTGAGTCAATGAAAACCTTGCATGTTTTTGAATCCACAAACTATATCCATCCAGCACACTGTTTATTAATCTCTGTTTTTGCCATAAAATTTAAAAAGAATTCGACCCCATTTTGAATCTTCTCTTGTTGGAGGGCTCCTTCGTTATTTATCAACGCAGCAGCACCAGGTATGATTTTATTGTCCAAATATTTTCTTTGCAGTCCGTTTGTTTATGAACGGTAGTCGTACAATTTTCTGTTTAACCGGTTTTATCAAAACGAAGTAAAGTTTGGATATTCACGTAGCTTCCTTTCCGGTGCAGTAAAATGTTTGATCCGCTTTGAGTTAAAGTTAGGTTTACACCTGGTCAAAGCGGATAGACACAGCACATCTCGAATTACTGATGAGTAGTCGGGGATTTGGTTTATTTTCAAGTTGACCATCACTCACACTTGATCGCAGCCTTTGCATTCAGATAGACATGTGGGCAATGATCACATGCGAGAGTGGTTGAGTGTTCAGATTTGATAATTCGGTCGTGCCTAACGTGAGGTCAATGGCGCAGTGGTCAACACGGTTGCCTCATGATTGGAATGGCCGGAGTTCAAATCTCGGCCGTGGCAGGGATATGCACTGCTGATGAGCTTTAATGAGAGTGAAACTCGAGTCTAGTGCTTCTTTTCGAAAGAGGCTGGCTGGAACATCTCGAATTGTTGGTACAAAGTGAATACTGCCTGTTATTTACCCTGTTTGATCGCAGAGTTTCTGGTAGTAGTTGGTCAACCCATTGTACATGTGATGAACCCGAGTTCGGACGTGCTGATTTAATAGTTAGGTCATTCATTGGTCTGCCTCAACCTTGTGACCACTTAATTGATATTTTTATTCGACAATCAGAGCCCACGCTAATCGAAGCACAAGAATTCCATCACACTCCAATAATTCTGTTCTGTTATTGACATTCTACTTCGATTAAAATAATGTTTAACCATTATGAAACTCAATTGTGAAAATTCGGGGCTTCGGCTAGATCCGAACCAGCTACGCAACAAATGGGAGTAGAATAGGTGGTATGCGCTCGCATACATGTGAACAAAGAACTCTGTCAATCCCGAGTACGACAGGGGAGGAGACCAAGATATTAGTGCACGACATGTGAAGCCTATTGTGAACGTAACCAGGATCACTACGCCGCAGCAATGACGTCTGGCTGATCACTGTAAACTTCAGTATGTTACGGCTTCTCACCGTGAACAGCATAGCCGCCACAATCTTAAATCTGACTGTTATCATTATTCGTGCGAATTCCAATGTCATGATCTGAATGCCCAAAGCGTTTCGGGAGCTCAGTCGCACTATAGTAAACGACGAATACATATTCAGTGATTCAGAGCTCACTCTTTCGTGCCCAAACATGAGAAGAGATATCAGCTATCCGTGATAAACAAACGGCGTTGAGTTAATCATTTCTGTGTTTCACAACTACTAGTTAACATGACTGGTAAAATGAAATATCCCATGTCGTGAGATCCCCAGGTAATCTTACTGAATGCCACGATCTTGTAACCACTTAATTTCTCTAAGGTTGTTTTGGCTAAGAAAGTAATCAGTAATTCATTTGTTGGGTTGTTTTGTGAAAATCAGTATGAATCAGCGCAGTTGCCAACCAGTTGAGCTGGCGCGTTTCCAACTGAAACCTTAAGGGTGAAGGGCCACTAGTTTGCACCACAGTGCTTGAGCACAAAAGTACAGTTTAAATTTCGAGAGAGAAGAATGAAAAGAATTCCATGCTAGTCATCGAATATAACGTTGCCAGTGTACGAATTACTTCTGCTAGATGCCACTTTATATAAATTAGACAAAGTGCGCTGTTGTTGGCTTAGAGAATCAGAAACAGTTTGTCTCTTGTGACTAGTCCGTTGCACTCAAGGTCTTTGTAATCAGTAGACTGCAATGCTCAACGTTTCAACCATCCCGGTTAAGTTCTTGTATTTTTCAAGAGATTAATGGGTCAATTATAGGCCTGTTGTTATGAGCCGTTCAGTAATCGAAGATAAGTATTTTTCAGTAGTTGGCTTGCCAATTTGAGATTGTTGGGTCAAACGCTGTTTCGACCATATTTGAATGTGTTCTGCTAGTCTTTGGGGATAGCTGTCAATTTGTCTTCTCCATGAGAACGACAGTCTGACTGTAAGGGAACTGGTACACAACATGAAATTCAGCATAGTTAGACAAACTGCGTTTGCGATTACGAAAAACCGGTCATCGAATGGTTTGAATCAAGTACAACTGAGGAGCCTCATGCCTGGGAGATAATGCTGCCTTTGATTTGTGTCCGGTATTATTCGCCGCCTGATCCTTTTTGCTCAAAAAGTATCGTCACAACTTTCTTCGGAACCGTTTACTTGGGCTCCTGGCGTTGGTTTTTCATGTTGCCAACTTTTGTGAACATCTCGGGATAACAACCTGTTGATATCCTCCCCTCATAATCGATTATTTAACTTGTAAGTTTCCAGGAGAGCAGAGGTAAGTGGCTCTATCGTAAAAGGGTTTGATCAAACCATTTTTTATTAAATTTGATTGAAACTACACAACTGAAGACGTTGAATACTCTTTGTGGTTTTAGGAACAGCAACATCCTGCGGCGTATACCTGTCACAATGGGTGGTGAGTGCACTTGAAAAATTAGACAACCGTCGTGACGTAGGTCCAGGAGAAAAGCATCAAAGAAGGTTAGAAAGGTCAGAGTGATCAATATATCAGCACATCTTAAGATGTCAGTAACGTACCGTTTGCAGAATACAGCTTCGAAAACATTCTCTAAGACGTCATCTAAAGGACTATTTACAGACACAGCCGCTTACTTATCTGTGCGAGTCCTTCGGGAGTGAACGTAATTCTTTCTAAACAATATACAACGAAACTTTTGAAATATTCGAGTGGAATGCCTATAATCACGTGCGTCTTCAACGAAAAGGAGAATTAGCAAGAGAAAATGTTACGGAACACTCGTTTCGTGAAGTGAGCAGCAAGTATTCTGCTGTCCCCCCAGCCAGTTCGAGAGAATCACCTAGACAATTGGTAATGACAGTTTGTGAATGGCCAACGAGCAACTTTGCGGTGAACTGAATTACGTATGCAAAACTTTGGGCGCAAAAGCGTTCCATTCCCAGATGTTTTTGACACGCCCCTCATTTATGTTTTTTTTCGTATCGAGTAACTGTATGCGTCTGTATTGGGTTTCGGATGTAAGCGCATGCAACAGGTATCTGGTGGTATTTCGTGATATGTTATTCTAAGTGTTATACTTGAAATTTTGGTCAATTTCAGAGTTCATCCGGTCTACCGAAATGTTGCTGGGTTTCCAAGCAGAATCTTTATTTTCCCTCAGGTCTTTCAAGGTCCACTAGTGTTCCATTTAAGTAGCATTGCTGTCGGATATATGTACGTGAAAAGTGACTGGAAATGTTCACAAATTTGGTTCGGAACCAGCCTTTACCATTTAAATTCATGAACGACAGTTACGTAAACAGGCTTTGCATGTACTCAACTGATTCGAACTGTTGGGTGTTACTCTAAACTGTTATAATTGTGTACTAGATTGCAAGCTACATCATATAAAGTGTATACTTTCACACGATGTGAATGTAATGGTTTGTTTTCTGATTAAATTTTCAGTGGACTATCTTGGTATCTCCATCAATAAGGTCCACGCTATCTGAATGACAACCTATGATGCTGTACTTTGTGACTGACTGCAGGAAATAGTTTCCTAAATGCACATTTTCTAAGATGACCGATAATTTTTCTTGGTGGTTCAATTGTGGTGAGCCTTCAAATTATGGCGGACTCTGGTCGTCCAGTAAATTCTTACTGATTAGTGCACCTTTATCATTCTTCACGGATCCTTCCATTCCGTTACGCCATCAAGTTAAATGCTCCGACCACCTGGTTGGCCAGCAGTTTTCAGTTGCTCGATATCATTAATTATTTCAACACGAACGAAAGATCTAATACGTACAAAGCAGTACATTACCGCATGTGGCTTGAATGTGTTCTTGGCTTGTCATGTCAAACACCAGGCATCTAACGCGCACAGGAAGTTTTCCGAGAGATTGGTCAAGATTTTTATGTGAAATAGAACAGCACACCTGGTACATTTTCTGTGATAACTACCGTCGAAAAAGTTGACACTTACTTGATTCAGTGACTGCAATCCTGCAGTGGATTCGAGATAGTGTTATGAACCGCGTGGGTGGACAATTGATGCAAAATCACTAGCGCCCAACGTTCACGATAACCCGGCTTAGCTACGATGGATGTGCTAACGATCTGCGTTATCACGGACTATACGAAGACGCACGAACTACCGCAAATGAAGAAGACAGGAAGACAGGGAGCCTTCAGCCAAGGGTATATTTGATCTCAACCAAACGTGTTCAAAATGCACTAAAAAACTCCACCGTATTTATATTGTTCAAGCGGAGGCTCATACAGTTGTGGAGGCTCATACAGTGGTGAAGAAGAAACAACATTTTTGGGTTAATTGTAGCATTAACCCAACGGAGTCAAAAATTAGCCCTGCGTTTGCCTATCGTCCATTCTTTTGGATGACGGCTGATGTTATCAACTAACAAAATGTATGCTTTCAACAGTTTTCACGTCTTGACCAAATTGAGAATTACCACCTCGCGTTTAACACGTAATCAGTCAAGTCGTTACTCATGCACCACTGAAACGCGGTCACCTAACAGGTCAATCCCAAGTGCTCGTGAGTGGCATTGATGGGACAATAGCTTTTACGCGTCTATTTGAGGGTGACCTGTTTTTGGTGCACCAGTTTCGCAAAGCCTTCTTGTTGCATACTTCCGTGTTTTGCGCAAAAGTTACACTTAGCGGTTTCACTAGAAGGACTTGATTGCGTGTGTTTTACCCGCATTGCATAGTGTTAGTGCCATTCGTATTGAAACAGCGTTATTTCAGAAGTAGTACCCTAAAAATGGTTTATTTTGGTAGTGTTCATCATACCCTGAATCGGTGAGCAAAATGTGACCCGAATAAAAAGATGATATCAGTAATGAATATTATCATCACAAGAGTTTAACTGTGCATCGTCGGAAAGAGCAATATGACCACTCTAATAATTTGGTGTCTAGTCGGATAACGAACGAGTGTAATCGTTGAGGTTCGCAACAAACTTATTAGAAATGGGTTTAATCCGTTCAGTCGTTCCTCACATGTTCGGTTTTCTTCATAAGCTAATGTAAACGATTATCTTGATAAAACAACCGATTCCCCGGTTATTTCAACGTACAGTACATTACATACGCAACTGTCGTTGTGTTAAGTAAAATAGTTAAACACATTTACACACCACGGAAATCGGCGAAATCACGAAATTATAAACATAAGATCAAGTTTGTAGCCCAAGTAAGTGGACTGTTGGGTACAGATGTTATCCAGTTAATCTAAAGAGGTACAAAAAGCCCTTACAATTCTAAGTAGAAAAGGTCTGTTTCTTCGTTTCAAACAAGTGGTTTCCTTCAAACATTAAGGCAGCGAAAAGACAGCAAATTGTTTTATATCAGTTACCATAATACTTCCTCTATTCTGTAACCACTTGCATATACTACCTGGTTGTGGGAGAACAGCCACAGTGGTGCAGACTGATGGAATATGGAAACAACCATGTCCCAATTTTCTAAACGGTAAATATCCCGACTAGGTTTTCACTACTATTCACTTGGGGCCACTTCATACCCGTCCAACTCACCAGACAGACACTCGAAACTAGTCATTTGTCAACACGGAAAGAGGCACACGTGTTCAACCGATAACACTTCAACTACAAAGGAAACTGGTTCCTGAGCCCGCGTGACAGAACGTGCACTCATTATGTTCTGTCATGCGATGAACTTTGCAGTGTGTCCACCGAACTGGGTGGCCTGTGGCCATTCAATCTTCCTATGTTGGCGTTGTCGGAGAAATAGCCAGTTCCCCGAAAATATTGTGTGCCAAAAACTAACAAAGTACACATGCGAGTGACCTTCATACTCAGCACGGTCATGTGCCACTTCGCCCTTCACCCTTGTGCCAAATCTTTGGCACCCCACCTGCGCGCATCACTGTATTTTTTGGCCCTTTATTTGGTCCACCTTCTGGGCTGGTCTTCTGATTGATCACAAACCCGTTAAATATGATCTACTGATGAGTAGTCGGGGAGTTGGCTTATTTTCAAGTTGAACATCACTCACATTTGATGGCAGCTTTCGCATTCAGATAGACTTTCCAGTCAGCCTATTTCGAAAAGTAGCATTAGACTCGAGTTCCGCTCTCATTAGAGCTCGTCAGTAGTGCATATCCTTGCCACGGCCGGGATATGACCTCCGGCCATTCAAATCATGGGGCAACCGTGTTGACCACTGCGCCATCGACATCAAGTTTTAACTGCCTCATGGGTTTTCATTCATTCAAGTCTGCATCAACGGTGAGTCCAGATCACCTGCATCAACAACTTGAGATATCATTGAAACACAACCAAAGACTCATAGGATAGAAATTGAATACTATTCAGGTCTAATAGTGGACTTTTCATTCAGGCAAACGTTTCAGCTGGACAGTTCGAAATGTGTCAACAGATTGAAGCTGTGCTCTTGCTGGGCTTAGCCAGTGATGCAACTTGTTTTCGCTAGGTGGACTTCAACTGTTGTTCACGTTCCTGTGAGACAAACTTGTTCACCGTTGCGCCAGCGACCTCAAGGTTGGCGCGCCCGAACCACACTGGTTGAACTTTCAGTCACATTAGCCTGTAGGTAAGGCTGCCCTAATAACTTCAACCTTTGTAATCAGCAACTGTTAGCCAAATGGAGACTGTTGATTTTGTTTTGTATCCTGAGCAATAGTATTTCTTATTACACGTGAGTTGTTCGCGACTTCATTGATACCTTCTGAACACAGTCCACAACTAATCGCTGCTTTTGCATTCAAATAAGCATATCGGCTACTGTCTTTCGGTAATGAAGCAGTAGACCGCTACCTCATGATTTAGTATATCAGCGTTCGATTGATTATTGTGACACCTGCACACATATCAAACGTCCAACTTCCTGACGTATTGTCTACTACTTAACTACCAGACACTGGAACGAGCTGACTGTAAAGATCCGTCTCAAACACTTTTAAAAACATGGTGAGTGTTTAGTGGTCTGTGGATCGACCACAAATCACACATTAACTTCACTCTATGAGAAAAGAATATTTAGCTGATGAGGAGGTAGGACACCGTAGTTTGTAGAAAACGTTACATTTCGAGCCTACCGTGGAACATTTTGAACATTGATGTGAAATGCTTCTCAGTCTGATAGTGTCGACCGACTTCCTATTGCGCAAGACACAATTTTTAGTTGTTCTGTCTTAGAAAGTCGTTGAATTATCGAAAATACTGCTACTGGGCATTGTTGCTACTAATAATTATTCGATCAACTTTTTGGGAAACATCCTCTTGTCACTTAACATAAATAACGTTGCGCTGCAAAAACCCTGACCTTTCTACCCTCACCGGTAATGTGGTCAGAAGTGTGGAAATGTTATTTATTTTAAGTAACGATGCTTTGATGTTGCACACCAACACTTTTGAGTTACCTTTCGCACAGTGTTCAAATTGCTTAAATTGACGTTATATCACAGTATAAAATTTGTACACACCGGTCTTCTCCCTGTTTGTACAATCGCTTTACCACACCACACGGATCTGCCCTCCATTCTTCTGACTCGGTTGTATTACAAACATCGTCGCAGCTCCTATCGCACTTCACTAGTCAAAGACAACTTCGCAGCATCCTTGCTTCTCGAACACTGGTAATTTGGAATATTGTGGTGACCATCTCGAATGCCTGTGAACACCTTCTGTGAGTCCAGTTCTCTGATTACCGTAACTTGCTCGAACCCCGTAACTCTTCAGTTGTCTGCGTTCATTTTTACTGTCTCTGATAGCTTAGTGTGGTAGGCCTGCATTTATTTACACAACTGTTCACTAAGCTATTCAATGTGTACACAGTTCGTCATGTTAACAACAAAGATTCAAAACCTATTGCCTAATATAAGTCAGGCATGTTTCTGCGTTGGCGATCAACTAGAGTGTTTTCTGGCGCTTCTAAATTTTGCGAAGAGAAAGTGGAGTGTCTGCTCTAATATGATTGGTGACGATGGTCTCGAAATCGGCCCTCAGGCGCACAGCTCGATTGGCTGTCATCTTTCGAATTTAATTAGCTCCCATAGCAAATGTAAACTGAACAGAGTAGGTGTCAAAATAACTCAGANAGTTTAGGAGGGATTTTACACATCGTACAGCAGGCAGACCGGGGGTATCTCCAAGTCACTACAACAGCAATATTCGCGCATCACCAAGTAATCTGTGTCGCTCTTTTTTCCAAAATTCCTAGGAGCTGAGTGACGTACACTTTCGGAATGTTGTTGGGAATGGCCTAGTCCTGAAAGCGGTTGACAACACTGTTAGGAAAATCGGTCTTATAGTCCGGTACATCAGACCGCGTTCAACTGTTCGATACGACCAAAGCCGCTCATTCTATTATTAACGAAGCACAAATTGTATTTAGTTTACTGCCGTGAAATACGTCATCGTACAAACATAACCGTGTCTAGCAAACATAAGCAAAAGTTGAAATCTATCAAGTACACTTGAACATTAATGCCAAAATCGACATTTCAACATTGTGCACTTCCAGATCTGCTATGGCCGTGATGAATAAATCAGTCGTCCACTCACAGGGTGCCCACTGAACATGTTTATAACTGTGACAAAAATAAGAGCAACAAGCACAAACAGTAGAGGGTGAATTTGAATAGGGATGGTATGATTCACTGAAAGTGATTAGTATATCTAAACAAATAAAGAACACATGTACAACAAGTAATTTCTGAAGTTTAACGAGATTCCATCTTGAAGCAATATATGGACTATTAAATTTTCACGTTTCCGCGCCACTCGCGCTCGCATTTATGAGCCGGAATTCCAGCCTACATCGCGGCGAGGTTTGAATTTATATTTCGTGTGCACTTCCGTCCGGTTTTGTGAGTTTGACTGATGCCTCTCTCATGAATGTTTGATTGTCATTTCTCACCCGTTGACCCGATTTTGTTCAATGATGACCCAGTCGGTTGGCCGCTTTGTTCGCGATCTACCCGTTATGGGCTTCGACAACATCTCACGGTTGCATCAGGCTACTCCACTGAGGTTGAAATAATCGTGTCCGCGACGTGATCATCCATCACATGCACAACTAACTTATATTTGCGCATATGGTAACATCTGTATTTTAATATCTGACAGTCAGCAAGAGTGATCCATATGGGATCCCAAGAGCAAATATATACCACCCCCTATTAAAACTCTAATTGTCATCAGAATGCTAGAAACTCGAAACGAGACATTCAACTGATGTGAATTAGACGGTGTAAAATTCTGAACGAGAATGGAAACTGCACAGAGTGGAGTAGGATGGAAAATATCAGTGGGGTCCAAATGGTCATCATGAGATTTGGACTAAATAAAATATCGTTGGATAGTTCTTGATGCTAGTTCGTCCGGTTAGCTACCACAACTCCCATAATCACGTAGTATATATGTATATATACGTATGTATGCATGTACATATGTTTATATAACATATTGTTGTGGCGGTTGGGATAGCTACCTAGACGAACATAGGTCAAGAGCTATCCAAAATTCTCTTCAGAGGGTAGGTGACTATGAAGCAAAACTTACTTCAACGATGTGGTCACCAAAAACACAGGACAAAGAAACTTAAATTACCTCGACTCAAAGGGAGTTAACGTGTATCAGCTCTTACCACGAGCGCATACAGCATATCAGAAAACTGAATGTATACGGAAAACTTAATCTGACCTGAATATACCACGAAAGTTGGGATGCTTGAAAGTCACTCTGATCACTGTCGAGGGATGCGGTTATTTAAGAAAGGTAGCTCGAACTGATCTAATCATTGAGAGATTATTCCATGGAATAGAGTGATGCAGTTTAACCTAACCTAGCACACGTTGGTTTTAAACAAAGACGATTGGGGCATCTGTAAAATTTGGCACCATTTCATTGGGTTATGCAGTATCATGCACACAGCAGATCGTACGTCATCATGAGCGAAATTTTTAGCTGTTTGTTAGGTTAATGTCAAACAACAACTTGGTACAAACGAATTGCTGGTTCAAGTTGTTGCACAGTTTAAATGAGCTAGAGTTATTGGTGAGGGTACTGAGTGCAAGTAACCAAAAGTCTTGTTTTTTCTACTGGTCGTTAGTTCCGTAATTTACACATCTGACTCTGGTTAGTTGTCCGGACGACAGAATTTGGCCCAGTTTGGTTTTATACCGACATTAGTCTTAAGGGACTTTACGGTGACTAAGGCGCCTTGTGCTTTCAACAATGATCATTGGTCGAAAATGTTGTTTCTGATCTGATTTCGCGTCGATTTTCCGTTCGCTGGCTATGGATTATTGGAAGTCTGGTGTAATTTTTTTATTGGTTTATGTGGGTGCTGCCTTCAGAGAGTATCTGATCGTGTTAGCTGCTAGTATATTCGTCCTGGAGATAGCCATGTTTGCTGGATTCACAAATCGGGTTTGTTAATGGTTCCGTCTGTTTTCAGTAGTCGTTACAGTTCAACAGTGTGAGGACCTCCGAACCTTGTTCATAGAACGTGTTAGGTTGTTCAGCGGGATCGCATTGTTAGTGGATACACATCAGTTCTAGAGACACAACAATCATTGACAACAAACAGTATCGACAGACTACAGTTTGCCCGGTGTTTTCAGGACAGTCCGGAGTAAATACTGCTGGTGAGGAACATTGGTTCAATCTTGTAATAGTTACGATGGTGTGGTAATCTGTATTTTGTTTGTCTGCTCTAATTAGCTGTTGGTTCCGAATACAAGTAAACGACTTCTGTGAAATCATATCTCTGATTGCCATGAAGCTTCTCATCTCAACGACCTTTTTGCGTTTACCCATTCTGCTGACATTGACAACCTACTGAGGAACAGATATGAACCCAGACGTGACCATTTTATGACCACCGTTAAAGCAGACTACGAAATGTATATAAGCTAAGAGAGGAAATTTTGGACCCCCTTTTTCAACGGCGAAGACGACTCTTTACCATCCACGGTTTAGTTTGAAAATCCCGGTTAGGGGTGACCAAATCAATAAGCAGCGGAAATATCGTATAAACACAATGAACTCCTAAATTTACAACGAGTACTACATCACACAGTTTCACATTTAATGCCTATGTGATACGAGAGCAATTTCGCCACACTCAGCGTAAGTCATACGTTTTAGTGTAGTTGTGAGAATCAGTAAGTTAGGAAGAGCAGTGTGCCCATGAGTATCCAGATAAGCGAAAACACGCTATCATAGTTGGGCGCATAGTACAAGAGTGTCGGCAAAGAATTGTCCACACACGAACAAAGTCCATAGATCCCTATCTCCAAACACTTGCGTGAGAGTGGGAAGAGAATAAACGACCCTTAAAATTTCTTCGGGTATGGTTGAGTCTGTAAACCCTGACTGTCCTCTTGTGTTCTGTCGTTTGTTCCCATACAGTTAGGTGCCAAATAAGTAATCGTTGAAATTTATGCGAAACGACAGAAGAGCCAACATCACGACTGGCATGTTTTAGTTTCATCGCTGCCGTTAACAGTTACTTAGACAGAACGGGGCAAAATATGAATGATCACGAGGAACAGTGATGGCAGAGTGGATGGCATTCACACGCAGAGTGAAACCGTCTTCAAAGGACCTGTGGTGGTCATTAACGAAGTACCAAATAGCCTAAGTAAATGCAGGCAGGCCTCCTTTAACTATCATAGACAACCAAATGAACGGAACAATAAAAAATTTGCACAGTTCGAGAAAGTTACATTATTTAAAAAAGCAACGATGCAGTTTATAAGGGTTAAATACCGCTTACAAATAATTTATAATGGCGCATTCTGCTGCCTGGCCTTGATCACTTATCTGTGGTGTATCTAAATGATTTTATCACAACGCTAGCAGTCACTTGAACCTGTTCGATATGACAATACGCGACAGACCTCTACCCACCAGATTCCATGTCTTATGATCACAACGATTCTGACCAATGTGGCTGCAACTACTGGAAATAAGGACACCAGGTTTTAGAAGTTCTATCAGCTACCCGGGATTTTAGCAGGCTAGTTGGACAGAGTAACCAACTCAGCCACCTTATGCGGCCTGTCTGTAAAACTAGACGTACAGTATTATATGAAATTTTTAAAATGATGCAATCTTGATAATTTAATTTAATTTATGCACACAGACTGATTATTGCCATTGGAATATCTGTTACGTACAGGGTATAACAAACCGCGTATAATACATGTATGCGTGATGTACACAATTACACAAAAATATCACTTATACTCCGTAACCAATTACGTTAAACTATATCGGCAGGTACGTTACAGCATATTATAATGTGTATATTATACGGAACACTTACAAAAATGTTACCTATATTTCATTATTTTATGGCATCCCAGCGAGCATACGCAGACGTGTGCAGCAGCGCGAATACAGTTACTGTACTCATTCCTTGACTGTCAGTTCATGTGGTTTCAATCGTGTGGCAATTGACACACTTCGCTCTGCGCCACCTGCTTGGTTCACAGGATTCACGAGAAGTCTATATATTATCGGAAGGTGAAGGTGGTTGTGTTCCTCTGAATCTGCGCTGGACTGTTCAAAAATAAAGGAGTGTTAGACGGTTTCAGTTTTGGGAGATTATGATTTTAGAACGTTCTGGGTAATCACTGGGTGGGATACCGACCCACACCATATTAAGCACACTACAAGAGCACTTCAGTGTGCAAAAACTGACGGCTGAATACCGTAAACAGCGGAAGTTCGAGCATCTATTCACTCAGTTGCAACTGCTGTAACGGCTAGGCTGTCTGGGTACTCGGTTCGGTGTTCTGAGGGTACTTGTCAAGTCAGCGCTCAAAAACATCCACCGATTTTATGACAGCATGCACCATCATCTTCTGGCATTTCTGCTGGTTCTGCTAGTTCGTAGCCACTACTATCAGGTTTGGGGGCTGACAGTACTGTGTTGTTTTGCACGCGCTGCATGCGGACGAGCTTGGATCTGAAACGCGCGGAATACAGGTGTACAGGGAATTAGTAAGAAATTTTAAAAGACGGTTATGAACAGTTTCTTATTCGGAATAGTTCAAAATGATTTTTTTGAGAAGCGATACCCCGAAGCAATGTCGATTCCGAGCCTTAGTGTTCTGGAAGCAGCAAGTGAAACGTTGAAGAGACAATCTCACAATCTGAATGTTGCAATGTGGTGGTGCCCTTCGCTTCTACCCATCCACATATCAATCCACCGAAGGTGAGCACTAACCTCTTTCAATGGCCCTCATTATATTACTAAATCATCTCGGACACAGACTGCAGGTTTCTAGGAGGTGACTGGTTGGTTATCAGTACAATTATGCCAGATAAATTGGAGGGTCGAATTCGTGAGAGAAGGATAGATATAGAAAAGTGGTCCTCAAAGAGAATGAACAATCAGTCCATCCCATAACATTTAAAAATTTTACAAGCCTAACCTTGTTGGTTTCGATTGTAACCGATACAAGTGGAATGTAGAATAGTTGGATTCTAGCTCTGGTTGGATGGTAGCTGTAAATACCATCATTACTTTGTGCTCATCGGCTTCTTCTCATCTCTGAAGTGCTTTCAATTCCCGTTGCTCAATGAACTTTGCAAAGCATCCAGACAATTGTGATGGATTTACGTCATTCCTGAAGAAACTGTTGGCGTTTGATGGCTTGCTGCACGCCCGTGACCTTCATGAAGAAGTCGCATGCTAGACTTTTAATAGCGTGATACATTTGTATTACAGGTGTTCTGAGTTATTTTGACACCTACTCTGTTCAGTTTACATTTGCTATGGGAGCTAATTAAATTCGAAAGATGACAGCCAATCGAGCTGTGCGCCTGAGGGCCGATTTCGAGACCATCGTCACCAATCATATTAGAGCAGACACTCCACTTTCTCTTCGCAAAATTTAGAAGCGCCAGAAAACACTCTAGTTGATCGCCAACGCAGAAACATGCCTGACTTATATTAGGCAATAGGTTTTGAATCTTTGTTGTTAACATGACGAACTGTGTACACATTGAATAGCTTAGTGAACAGTTGTGTAAATAAATGCAGGCCTACCACACTAAGCTATCAGAGACAGTAAAAATGAACGCAGACAACTGAAGAGTTACGGGGTTCGAGCAAGTTACGGTAATCAGAGAACTGGACTCACAGAAGGTGTTCACAGGCATTCGAGATGGTCACCACAATATTCCAAATTACCAGTGTTCGAGAAGCAAGGATGCTGCGAAGTTGTCTTTGACTAGTGAAGTGCGATAGGAGCTGCGACGATGTTTGTAATACAACCGAGTCAGAAGAATGGAGGGCAGATCCGTGTGGTGTGGTAAAGCGATTGTACAAACAGGGAGAAGACCGGTGTGTACAAATTTTATACTGTGATATAACGTCAATTTAAGCAATTTGAACACTGTGCGAAAGGTAACTCAAAAGTGTTGGTGTGCAACATCAAAGCATCGTTACTTAAAATAAATAACATTTCCACACTTCTGACCACATTACCGGTGAGGGTAGAAAGGTCAGGGTTTTTGCAGCGCAACGTTATTTATGTTAAGTGACAAGAGGATGTTTCCCAAAAAGTTGATCGAATAATTATTAGTAGCAACAATGCCCAGTAGCAGTATTTTCGATAATTCAACGACTTTCTAAGACAGAACAACTAAAAATTGTGTCTTGCGCAATACGAAGTCGGTCGACACTATCAGACTGAGAAGCATTTCACATCAATGTTCAAAATGTTCCACGGTAGGCTCGAAATGTAACGTTTTCTACAAACTACGGTGTCCTACCTCCTCATCAGCTAAATATTCTTTTCTCATAGAGTGAAGTTAATGTGTGATTTGTGGTCGATCCACAGACCACTAAACACTCACCATGTTTTTAAAAGTGTTTGAGACGGATCTTTACAGTCAGCTCGTTCCAGTGTCTGGTAGTTAAGTAGTAGACAATACGTCAGGAAGTTGGACGTTTGATATGTGTGCAGGTGTCACAATAATCAATCGAACGCTGATATACTAAATCATGAGGTAGCGGTCTACTGCTTCATTACCGAAAGACAGTAGCCGATATGCTTATTTGAATGCAAAAGCAGCGATTAGTTGTGGACTGTGTTCAGAAGGTATCAATGAAGTCGCGAACAACTCACGTGTAATAAGAAATACTATTGCTCAGGATACAAAACAAAATCAACAGTCTCCATTTGGCTAACAGTTGCTGATTACAAAGGTTGAAGTTATTAGGGCAGCCTTACCTACAGGCTAATGTGACTGAAAGTTCAACCAGTGTGGTTCGGGCGCGCCAACCTTGAGGTCGCTGGCGCAACGGTGAACAAGTTTGTCTCACAGGAACGTGAACAACAGTTGAAGTCCACCTAGCGAAAACAAGTTGCATCACTGGCTAAGCCCAGCAAGAGCACAGCTTCAATCTGTTGACACATTTCGAACTGTCCAGCTGAAACGTTTGCCTGAATGAAAAGTCCACTATTAGACCTGAATAGTATTCAATTTCTATCCTATGAGTCTTTGGTTGTGTTTCAATGATATCTCAAGTTGTTGATGCAGGTGATCTGGACTCACCGTTGATGCAGACTTGAATGAATGAAAACCCATGAGGCAGTTAAAACTTGATGTCGATGGCGCAGTGGTCAACACGGTTGCCCCATGATTTGAATGGCCGGAGGTCATATCCCGGCCGTGGCAAGGATATGCACTACTGACGAGCTCTAATGAGAGCGAAACTCGAGTCTAGTGCTACTTTTCGAAATAGGCTGACTGGAAAGTCTATCTGAATGCGAAAGCTGCCATCAAATGTGAGTGATGTTCAACTTGAAAATAAGCCAACTCCCCGACTACTCATCAGTAGATCATATTTAACGGGTTTGTGATCAATCAGAAGACCAGCCCAGAAGGTGGACCAAATAAAGGGCCAAAAAATACAGTGATGCGCGCAGGTGGGGTGCCAAAGATTTGGCACAAGGGTGAAGGGCGAAGTGGCACATGACCGTGCTGAGTATGAAGGTCACTCGCATGTGTACTTTGTTAGTTTTTGGCACACAATATTTTCGGGGAACTGGCTATTTCTCCGACAACGCCAACATAGGAAGATTGAATGGCCACAGGCCACCCAGTTCGGTGGACACACTGCAAAGTTCATCGCATGACAGAACATAATGAGTGCACGTTCTGTCACGCGGGCTCAGGAACCAGTTTCCTTTGTAGTTGAAGTGTTATCGGTTGAACACGTGTGCCTCTTTCCGTGTTGACAAATGACTAGTTTCGAGTGTCTGTCTGGTGAGTTGGACGGGTATGAAGTGGCCCCAAGTGAATAGTAGTGAAAACCTAGTCGGGATATTTACCGTTTAGAAAATTGGGACATGGTTGTTTCCATATTCCATCAGTCTGCACCACTGTGGCTGTTCTCCCACAACCAGGTAGTATATGCAAGTGGTTACAGAATAGAGGAAGTATTATGGTAACTGATATAAAACAATTTGCTGTCTTTTCGCTGCCTTAATGTTTGAAGGAAACCACTTGTTTGAAACGAAGAAACAGACCTTTTCTACTTAGAATTGTAAGGGCTTTTTGTACCTCTTTAGATTAACTGGATAACATCTGTACCCAACAGTCCACTTACTTGGGCTACAAACTTGATCTTATGTTTATAATTTCGTGATTTCGCCGATTTCCGTGGTGTGTAAATGTGTTTAACTATTTTACTTAACACAACGACAGTTGCGTATGTAATGTACTGTACGTTGAAATAACCGGGGAATCGGTTGTTTTATCAAGATAATCGTTTACATTAGCTTATGAAGAAAACCGAACATGTGAGGAACGACTGAACGGATTAAACCCATTTCTAATAAGTTTGTTGCGAACCTCAACGATTACACTCGTTCGTTATCCGACTAGACACCAAATTATTAGAGTGGTCATATTGCTCTTTCCGACGATGCACAGTTAAACTCTTGTGATGATAATATTCATTACTGATATCATCTTTTTATTCGGGTCACATTTTGCTCACCGATTCAGGGTATGATGAACACTACCAAAATAAACCATTTTTAGGGTACTACTTCTGAAATAACGCTGTTTCAATACGAATGGCACTAACACTATGCAATGCGGGTAAAACACACGCAATCAAGTCCTTCTAGTGAAACCGCTAAGTGTAACTTTTGCGCAAAACACGGAAGTATGCAACAAGAAGGCTTTGCGAAACTGGTGCACCAAAAACAGGTCACCCTCAAATAGACGCGTAAAAGCTATTGTCCCATCAATGCCACTCACGAGCACTTGGGATTGACCTGTTAGGTGACCGCGTTTCAGTGGTGCATGAGTAACGACTTGACTGATTACGTGTTAAACGCGAGGTGGTAATTCTCAATTTGGTCAAGACGTGAAAACTGTTGAAAGCATACATTTTGTTAGTTGATAACATCAGCCGTCATCCAAAAGAATGGACGATAGGCAAACGCAGGGCTAATTTTTGACTCCGTTGGGTTAATGCTACAATTAACCCAAAAATGTTGTTTCTTCTTCACCACTGTATGAGCCTCCACAACTGTATGAGCCTCCGCTTGAACAATATAAATACGGTGGAGTTTTTTAGTGCATTTTGAACACGTTTGGTTGAGATCAAATATACCCTTGGCTGAAGGCTCCCTGTCTTCCTGTCTTCTTCATTTGCGGTAGTTCGTGCGTCTTCGTATAGTCCGTGATAACGCAGATCGTTAGCACATCCATCGTAGCTAAGCCGGGTTATCGTGAACGTTGGGCGCTAGTGATTTTGCATCAATTGTCCACCCACGCGGTTCATAACACTATCTCGAATCCACTGCAGGATTGCAGTCACTGAATCAAGTAAGTGTCAACTTTTTCGACGGTAGTTATCACAGAAAATGTACCAGGTGTGCTGTTCTATTTCACATAAAAATCTTGACCAATCTCTCGGAAAACTTCCTGTGCGCGTTAGATGCCTGGTGTTTGACATGACAAGCCAAGAACACATTCAAGCCACATGCGGTAATGTACTGCTTTGTACGTATTAGATCTTTCGTTCGTGTTGAAATAATTAATGATATCGAGCAACTGAAAACTGCTGGCCAACCAGGTGGTCGGAGCATTTAACTTGATGGCGTAACGGAATGGAAGGATCCGTGAAGAATGATAAAGGTGCACTGATCAGTAAGAATTTACTGGACGACCAGAGTCCGCCATAATTTGAAGGCTCACCACAATTGAACCACCAAGAAAAATTATCGGTCATCTTAGAAAATGTGCATTTAGGAAACTATTTCCTGCAGTCAGTCACAAAGTACAGCATCATAGGTTGTCATTCAGATAGCGTGGACCTTATTGATGGAGATACCAAGATAGTCCACTGAAAATTTAATCAGAAAACAAACCATTACATTCACATCGTGTGAAAGTATACACTTTATATGATGTAGCTTGCAATCTAGTACACAATTATAACAGTTTAGAGTAACACCCAACAGTTCGAATCAGTTGAGTACATGCAAAGCCTGTTTACGTAACTGTCGTTCATGAATTTAAATGGTAAAGGCTGGTTCCGAACCAAATTTGTGAACATTTCCAGTCACTTTTCACGTACATATATCCGACAGCAATGCTACTTAAATGGAACACTAGTGGACCTTGAAAGACCTGAGGGAAAATAAAGATTCTGCTTGGAAACCCAGCAACATTTCGGTAGACCGGATGAACTCTGAAATTGACCAAAATTTCAAGTATAACACTTAGAATAACATATCACGAAATACCACCAGATACCTGTTGCATGCGCTTACATCCGAAACCCAATACAGACGCATACAGTTACTCGATACGAAAAAAAACATAAATGAGGGGCGTGTCAAAAACATCTGGGAATGGAACGCTTTTGCGCCCAAAGTTTTGCATACGTAATTCAGTTCACCGCAAAGTTGCTCGTTGGCCATTCACAAACTGTCATTACCAATTGTCTAGGTGATTCTCTCGAACTGGCTGGGGGGACAGCAGAATACTTGCTGCTCACTTCACGAAACGAGTGTTCCGTAACATTTTCTCTTGCTAATTCTCCTTTTCGTTGAAGACGCACGTGATTATAGGCATTCCACTCGAATATTTCAAAAGTTTCGTTGTATATTGTTTAGAAAGAATTACGTTCACTCCCGAAGGACTCGCACAGATAAGTAAGCGGCTGTGTCTGTAAATAGTCCTTTAGATGACGTCTTAGAGAATGTTTTCGAAGCTGTATTCTGCAAACGGTACGTTACTGACATCTTAAGATGTGCTGATATATTGATCACTCTGACCTTTCTAACCTTCTTTGATGCTTTTCTCCTGGACCTACGTCACGACGGTTGTCTAATTTTTCAAGTGCACTCACCACCCATTGTGACAGGTATACGCCGCAGGATGTTGCTGTTCCTAAAACCACAAAGAGTATTCAACGTCTTCAGTTGTGTAGTTTCAATCAAATTTAATAAAAAATGGTTTGATCAAACCCTTTTACGATAGAGCCACTTACCTCTGCTCTCCTGGAAACTTACAAGTTAAATAATCGATTATGAGGGGAGGATATCAACAGGTTGTTATCCCGAGATGTTCACAAAAGTTGGCAACATGAAAAACCAACGCCAGGAGCCCAAGTAAACGGTTCCGAAGAAAGTTGTGACGATACTTTTTGAGCAAAAAGGATCAGGCGGCGAATAATACCGGACACAAATCAAAGGCAGCATTATCTCCCAGGCATGAGGCTCCTCAGTTGTACTTGATTCAAACCATTCGATGACCGGTTTTTCGTAATCGCAAACGCAGTTTGTCTAACTATGCTGAATTTCATGTTGTGTACCAGTTCCCTTACAGTCAGACTGTCGTTCTCATGGAGAAGACAAATTGACAGCTATCCCCAAAGACTAGCAGAACACATTCAAATATGGTCGAAACAGCGTTTGACCCAACAATCTCAAATTGGCAAGCCAACTACTGAAAAATACTTATCTTCGATTACTGAACGGCTCATAACAACAGGCCTATAATTGACCCATTAATCTCTTGAAAAATACAAGAACTTAACCGGGATGGTTGAAACGTTGAGCATTGCAGTCTACTGATTACAAAGACCTTGAGTGCAACGGACTAGTCACAAGAGACAAACTGTTTCTGATTCTCTAAGCCAACAACAGCGCACTTTGTCTAATTTATATAAAGTGGCATCTAGCAGAAGTAATTCGTACACTGGCAACGTTATATTCGATGACTAGCATGGAATTCTTTTCATTCTTCTCTCTCGAAATTTAAACTGTACTTTTGTGCTCAAGCACTGTGGTGCAAACTAGTGGCCCTTCACCCTTAAGGTTTCAGTTGGAAACGCGCCAGCTCAACTGGTTGGCAACTGCGCTGATTCATACTGATTTTCACAAAACAACCCAACAAATGAATTACTGATTACTTTCTTAGCCAAAACAACCTTAGAGAAATTAAGTGGTTACAAGATCGTGGCATTCAGTAAGATTACCTGGGGATCTCACGACATGGGATATTTCATTTTACCAGTCATGTTAACTAGTAGTTGTGAAACACAGAAATGATTAACTCAACGCCGTTTGTTTATCACGGATAGCTGATATCTCTTCTCATGTTTGGGCACGAAAGAGTGAGCTCTGAATCACTGAATATGTATTCGTCGTTTACTATAGTGCGACTGAGCTCCCGAAACGCTTTGGGCATTCAGATCATGACATTGGAATTCGCACGAATAATAATAACAGTCAGATTTAAGATTGTGGCGGCTATGCTGTTCACGGTGAGAAGCCGTAACATACTGAAGTTTACAGTGATCAGCCAGACGTCATTGCTGCGGCGTAGTGATCCTGGTTACGTTCACAATAGGCTTCACATGTCGTGCACTAATATCTTGGTCTCCTCCCCTGTCGTACTCGGGATTGACAGAGTTCTTTGTTCACATGTATGCGAGCGCATACCACCTATTCTACTCCCATTTGTTGCGTAGCTGGTTCGGATCTAGCCGAAGCCCCGAATTTTCACAATTGAGTTTCATAATGGTTAAACATTATTTTAATCGAAGTAGAATGTCAATAACAGAACAGAATTATTGGAGTGTGATGGAATTCTTGTGCTTCGATTAGCGTGGGCTCTGATTGTCGAATAAAAATATCAATTAAGTGGTCACAAGGTTGAGGCAGACCAATGAATGACCTAACTATTAAATCAGCACGTCCGAACTCGGGTTCATCACATGTACAATGGGTTGACCAACTACTACCAGAAACTCTGCGATCAAACAGGGTAAATAACAGGCAGTATTCACTTTGTACCAACAATTCGAGATGTTCCAGCCAGCCTCTTTCGAAAAGAAGCACTAGACTCGAGTTTCACTCTCATTAAAGCTCATCAGCAGTGCATATCCCTGCCACGGCCGAGATTTGAACTCCGGCCATTCCAATCATGAGGCAACCGTGTTGACCACTGCGCCATTGACCTCACGTTAGGCACGACCGAATTATCAAATCTGAACACTCAACCACTCTCGCATGTGATCATTGCCCACATGTCTATCTGAATGCAAAGGCTGCGATCAAGTGTGAGTGATGGTCAACTTGAAAATAAACCAAATCCCCGACTACTCATCAGTAATTCGAGATGTGCTGTGTCTATCCGCTTTGACCAGGTGTAAACCTAACTTTAACTCAAAGCGGATCAAACATTTTACTGCACCGGAAAGGAAGCTACGTGAATATCCAAACTTTACTTCGTTTTGATAAAACCGGTTAAACAGAAAATTGTACGACTACCGTTCATAAACAAACGGACTGCAAAGAAAATATTTGGACAATAAAATCATACCTGGTGCTGCTGCGTTGATAAATAACGAAGGAGCCCTCCAACAAGAGAAGATTCAAAATGGGGTCGAATTCTTTTTAAATTTTATGGCAAAAACAGAGATTAATAAACAGTGTGCTGGATGGATATAGTTTGTGGATTCAAAAACATGCAAGGTTTTCATTGACTCACAACACAAGTAACAAATTATAACTTAAATCAACGTTCAGTAGGAAAATGGAAGATTAATCAACGTCTGATGACTAACTATATACACATACCCATGTATACTTAATGACCCTTTCTAAGAGCCAGTGTCAGCTGGACTAAGGTGGCATGTTTTAAATGGGGGATTTGCAGTCCGTCCGTAACTAAGCCTAAAGTATTTTGTGGAAATGAACAAGTCTATCAGAAGCTCACCATTCAACAATTTTCTCTATCTTTTTGGTCGTTCCTGTCAAGGGCATGACTTCCTAAGATGAACTATGTGTAAACGTGAATGTCTCACAGGGTCTTCACGTTGTTGTAGCACAGTAACCCGTGCGTTTTCTTTCGATTTCGAGACATCAGTCACATTCTTAGATTGTTCACCACTGACCGCCTAAACTAAATCAACAGGTGGCAGTATTAAACATTTAGTATTGCGTGTTCAATGAATGTATTCATTGTCCATTGATTGTATCTCTTCAGTACTATTAACAGAATAGTTGTGAGACAAACGTTGGTGGATGCCAGTATTTCGTATTTACTCGTCAGTAACCAATAAAGGATAACACAAGAAAGCCGTTTAACTACAGGGTGGTGAATATCAAGTAATGTAAGTTGAATGATACTGATTAGCGATTAGGCTCACGGAATCCCAATGCTTACAAACAAGTGTTTTTGAACACATTTCGTTAGTCTGAACTGGTTCACGGTGACGTCTTCAGCAAATGTGAAGAACTGTGGGTTGTGGTAACAAACCAAGATGTTCACGACAAAATTCAACTCGAATTTGCGACCAGTTGAGAGGAACTGTCATCCGATCGACGAAACGGTGGGTGTCTTCCGTAACTGCAGCACTAGGTTCGGAGAATTCGTTTGTGAAACTAGTTAGGTACAGTTTTTGCCACTCAACAATACAATGATGATGTGAAATGAGTTTGGACTTGAGCGGTTTCTTGATTGGGGAGGGTTCAGCAAGTCAGTGTTCGCGTACGAGCTGCTATAAACGGAATTATGGTCAGACTGGCCCCAACCAATCACAGACGGCGATCGACTTTTGTTGAACGGATATCTTCAAGTTGACCACCACTCACATTTGATCGCAGCCTTCGCATTCACATAGACTTTGCAGCCAGCCTCTTTCGAAAAGAAGCACTAGACCCGAGTTTTGCTCTCACTAGAGCTCGTCAGTAGTGCATATCCTTGCCACGGCCGGGAGTCGAACTCGGGTCATTCCAATCATGGGGCAACCGCGTTAACCACTGCGCCATTGACCTCACATTAGGCACTACCGAATCATCAAATCTGAACGTTCCACCACTCTCGCTTGAGAGAAAGGATCTGATCCAAACAACCGAGGTGCTAGATGCGACGTCGTAGGCAACACAACAACAAACTGGCTAATCAAAACGCGAGGACGCCCGTCGTTTAATAGCAATCGTAAATACTGTTGTTCATCTATAAAATGGGTGTTTGTTTTTCCAATAAATTGGGATTGCTTAGCGCCGCTCAGATTTCTGTTGTGGTTGGGTAGTTCGTTACGCGACATTATGCATTTGAACTTGCTCTACAGTTGCATGAAAATTGGTATCAGCGGGGTGGTGTGGTGCTTACAGGCTGGCCACCCGTGATTGAACACAATAGTAGTCTGTGTTTATGGTCACGGGTTTCCTAGGCGACATTGTTGTTAGTCTGCTCCAAAAACGATATAATTCACAGATTTATCGACATTTTAAAGTCACCTTCAAAGGGAAACTCAGTATGTACTAACTACTTAGTTGCCGCACCGTTTTTATTAGTTTTGGGTTTCGGTTCGCTGTGACTTTTGATAAAACGTTAGGAGAACTCAGTTCTTCTAAACAAGGTCGTGAGCATTCACAATACTATGCAACGCAGTCGGATATTTTTGTTCACATTGTAATGTGTCATTCAGGTCTCATAACATACTGTTCACCTGTTCGTTCATGCTGCTCCCAACGTACTGTAGAAACTAAGTTGAAAACTTCTGTTATCTGTTGTCTGGTGCCGACAACCCAACGAAACATCTGTCACTGCTTGTCTTCCAACTGTTTTATCCGTTCATAAGTTGGTCATCTTGAAATCAAATTATCCGCATGATACGGTATGGCATATATATATATATACGTTATGCTATGAGTTCTTGCTGACATGAAAATGTACAACCATTCCCGCAAGCCTTCTTCTACACCTGTTATTATTTGTAATCCCAATCTTATCCCGTCTGTACTTTGCTGGGCGCGTTTCAAAAACATGTATGAAGATCCGACCAATCTCTCAGAGTTCTTGTGAACATTCTTAATATAAATATTCAGAATCTTTGGCTCGATATGTACTCACATTTTCCCGATTATAAAGACCATTATGATAGTCTGCCGATGGATTTACAGGCTGAATTGATGACTACAACTGGGCACGGTGGTTTGTTGTGGTCGACCACACGTATTTACTCAAGCAAGTCAGCAAACACCATGTTCGCGGTTCTCACTTCCTGTCGATTAGAAAAATGAGTGTTCACAATTTTAATCAAGAAATGTCATTATGCAAGTGCATCTGGTTAACGAAAAACCTCCTGATTAACCAATAAGTATTACTCTTATTAAAACAAATCGGAAATGTGACATTCGTCATGTCTCAACTAAGGATGCATTAAAGACAGGGGGTTATCTACTTCAGACTGTTCCGTCTAAATAGTTTCAGTGATGAACTAATGAAGATCTGGACAAAGTGTATTTTCCTGAAGGGATCTGGAAGAGTTCTTTTAAAGGGAATAGTACTACATAATAATGCAGAAGCATAAGCTCGTCACTCAGGCTTGCTGACTCCCCATCTATTGCCTTCAAAGTCACACCCTCAAGCTTTTGGATCCAGTTTTTCGGACAGAAACTAACAGGGATAAAACTACAAACATCCCCTATAACAAGTTATTTTTCTGGAAAGTCATCAGTGCCATCTTTTTGCCCTCCCAATCGGAAACCAGATGTAAGGGTTCATTTGACATTTCTGTATAAACAAAAACAGTACGAAGTTCTCCGTCGCCATTAGTTTAGTTGCCAACCCACTCAAACGAAAACTTACTGTAAGGATCTGAAATCAACAGTTCTGAATCATAAGTAAGATACTGTTCATTGATGTAACCTGCCAGTGCCTGTATGAGAAGTAACATAATGTCTAGAATTTCACTGATCATTTCAAAAACGTCATTTGTTCTCTGTTGCCACTAAATGACATTTTGTTTTGTGAGCATAGGTAGAGTTAACCTCTATTTATCAGGCTGCACGGTTTGAGGGAGAAGCTGTGGCTCAGGATTTTTAAGACAATAGCAGACATACTAGCCTGGCTAAGGACAAACGTTCAGTAACTGCCTCGCTCTCTTCTTCATACGAATCCGTAACCCCGAACGCAATCGGTATTTAGATTAAGGTAGAATAGTGACACTAAATCTATCTGATTATACCTAGCTGTGTTAAATACCGTAAGTTTGGGAGTGAACGCGATAGAACTATCAACTTCATCTTTGTTCCTCTTGACAACGTCTACCACTTGCTGACGCTGAGTTGGATAACACGTCTATTCATGTCATTTGGACACTGTTTAGACGAAACACTATCCTAAGCTGCTTCGGCATAATCAGCACCTAGGTGAATGGTGGCCTGTCGAATCTTGCTCCCGAAAACAACGCGGCAATCCCCGTTAACTGCTCCCAAGACAAGCCAAAAGACGGGTGCAAGAAGCAACTTCGTTCCACTCCAACGTATGCTACAAAGAGAAAATTACAATATAGCTATAGGGCGCATAGTGACCCACAAACATTCTTGAAACAGAAAATCAAAGGACGGACATAAAAAAAGTAGTTGATGTAGTCAAGCCACCGATGAACTCAGTGAAATAAGCGACGAATATGTAGAAATTAGCGACGATTAACTCTCGACTGTTCACGGCATTTCCACTTATTCTGATTGGATAAAGTCGTTTTATTGAGAAAGAAGACGGTTTTGGACGGAATAATGGATTCTTGCAACAAATATTTTGGGTTTCTTCCGACAGACGACCGAATCGGTGGTGAGTAAAGTGAGTGTACAACAGTATGTTGAAAAAGTGGGAGAGAGCAAGATTCAAGTAGTTTTCTTTCCAAAATTTTTTGGTTGATTCCCCGTAGGTATTGACTGCAGTCCGTACCATATCCGATTCCTTTTTTTGTGATGTCTTTTTCGGATAGTTTTGAAAGGATACTTTTCGATCCATGCCGGCATCAACATTGCTCTATCACACTGATATGATCCAACTGTGACGCATTTCGTCGAGTTTAGCTTGCATAGTTATAAATAGTTGGTCACGTACATTGTAGACACTGTTTATTAATTTCACTGCGGACGCCAAAACTATAATTTAGATAGCTTGGTGGACGACACGTTTTGACTTGTTTACACTTCAGACAACGGACCAATAATTGTTCTGTTCGACGTGTACACAAATTATATCAACCAAGACTAGCTGTTTGTTGAATGTTAGCCAAGATGAACATACTGGAAAACTACCGTCTGTCTGAGCGAACTGGTGCTATTCTAGAGAATCCATTAGTAAGTCGGATAATAATGATAACGATACCACAAATAACTGATGTGTGTTATTTACAGTGACTATGTCAGTTTCGGAAGTTTTTAAAAATACTGTAAAGCGATTACTATCATTTACGTTTCAGTCCAAACTTCCTCCGGAATATGATCCATGGAATCGATTGATAGACGACCTGCCAAACTTATTTCAAAACATGACGATTCGTGAGCGTATCAAACAGGTAAGCAAGCCGACCAGTTATTTTTGCACGAATGCAGTTTCCCGTGTTTGATAGCTTCGAAATTAGTGTACGAACATTCAAACTTTGAGTTAGAGGAGTTTTCAAATATTTACATTTCCCAATAATTATGGCTCTCATCTTACGCGAAGATATAGCTATTTATACCGTATTTTGTAGAATTCTATTTCGTGAAAATCAGTCGCGTTTAGTTTTGGCTCTGACTGACTCCCTCAAAAGTTTAGACAATGAAATCAAAGACCGGCATAGTGTGATGTTAACCAGTAACACAGTTCGTACGTTCGGGACGTTCACATAAGTGCCATGTTTACAAGGCTAGTGCACATACAAAGAGAGACGGATGGAGCTTGTGAAGACAAACAAGCAACTAGTGTAAACAATAGCTCTCTTAATTAAGTTATAAAGGTTACGTGATTGCACCCAGTAGGGCTCATCGTTTGTTTGTGACAGCTGTTGTAAATTTAACACCGAGATCTTTTAAATGCAGAAAAAACGAACTATTGTGATTGATCAATAGATCATTGAAGGATCGCAAGATATGTTTAGTTAAACGCGTTAGACGAGGACAGAAGAAGAGCTGTGCTGGTGCTGTACCAGTTTTGCGTGGTCGGATAAATCTGTCAGAAAGTGGATTGTACAACCTACTGGAAAAAGTGCATAAAGTACCAAGAACAGTCATTCTGGAATACTATGTAAATCGCTTACGGTCAACACGGCAAACAAACATGACCGTGATGTAACTGGTTTATCGAATCAAACTGACAGGGAGGAAGTTATACGGAACTGACGATTGAAAATACACGGAGCCGATGTCAGCTAGACTACGGAGCATCATTTAATGTCATATCAAGTGGCCCATTCAAAAGGGCCAAGATAAGTGAATCAAATACACAACTGAAGATGTGGGTTGACCAGGCTACAAATGCTGAAGGAGATACAACACTGCCTGCTAACGATCCGAAGGATGGAGGGGGTTGTACACTCGCTATTTTTATTGGTCGATCGTGATTTATCACCCATTTTAAAAGTTGAACCCCATTCAGTTTATAGGTCTCATAACCGGTAACTGTATTGAATTCCCACATGAATTGGCTGATTAATATGTTTTCAATCAGCGTTTTTGTATGGTAATTCAACTTCTTGCCATATGCTAGGTGCCATCAGGTTGTCTTCAGTTAGCAGCGTTTATGGTTGTACCTGTCAGTCCGAAGGATCCGGATGACGATCTATGTTACAAAATTAGGGTGACTAGCTATGGTTGGCGGGACTTTTCTGGCTAAAAAACCGCAGATCAATCAGACTTGCCTTGCTCTAAAGACGTAAGCTGACACCTATTTGCGCATCCCCCCAAACCACTGGACAATGTGCTCCGAACAGAGTATTTCACAAAATGAGACTTTCCTTCTGATCTAGAGTCATCAGAAGGAGATGAGCAGTCTGGTTGTTTGATTACAGTTGAAACTTCTTTCAGGCGTTTTCGTTGGCCATACTTGCCTTCGGATCAAAAGTGACTAGCAAAAGTTTTCGAAATTATTCAATACAGACGCTGGAAAAGTGGCAGGGAGTCGAATTTTTCGTAGAAGATCAGTTAAGTTTTGGAAACTTTGAGGAATATCATGGCCAAAAGCTGAAAGCCTTTGTATAAAGCTGTTTTGATCAAGGAGATCGCCTGTCGCGGGATAAGCTGCTGTTTAGAACTAAGATGATGGCCGTTTATAAGCGTGAGAAATGAGGTTAATTCAAACAGACGACAAATAGACTCAGAGAAGAGAAAAGTCATGGTCATCTTACCAGCTCCTGTAGATGTGAAAGCAGCATTACGACTGAATTGCATGTTCACACATTTGGGTCGTTTCCTTCCAGACATTTCCAAGATAATTTATTCCAATTTCATCTTAACGATTGATAGACTGCAACGAAAGTGGAAGGAAGAACAACAAGGAGCTTTCATGTTGAGCTACTGTGTCTCGGCGCTACCTCTGGTTACTCAGTGGGATGGTAATGAAAGTGGCCACAGCATGGCATTCTTGAAAAATGAGAAACCAATAGACTGTTGGAGCAACAGCGTTTCACTCACAGTGGAACTAACCGTGGTTTGAGAAGGAAATGGTAACACTTGTATTTGCCAGGGAACAGTTCATCGCTCACACGTTTGGTCGGAAAACAATAGTTTGCATCGACCACACCGGTGGTTTCAACAATGAAAAAGAAGCGTCATATGATGCATCGGGATTCCTACGAAAAATGTCAGTTAGATTGCAGAACTACGACTTCCAGTTTGTCTGTCAGTAATTGAAGACACAGATGCACACAGTTGACAAGTTATCCTATGCACATGGTAGAGGTTGATCGTTCGAACAGTTTCGTATTGATGCTTTCGCCGTTAGAGATTAAACGATGGCGGGAATCACCCTAGATAGCGGCGCAAGATGCCATATCAGAACGACCGGCTTAAACAAGTGAAAACGAATGACCACACGATAAGAAAAAGTTTATTAGCAATCGTGCTCATTCACCCAAGAAGACTTTTCACTACATAAAGGATAAAAAGTTGCAATTCCGAGGGAGTTTCAAAGCATGATATTACGCCATGCTTGTTTAGCACGTGCAGGAATCAACAGCTTT
Organism: Paragonimus westermani; assembly: GCA_008508345.1. Taxonomy (NCBI): domain Eukaryota; kingdom Metazoa; phylum Platyhelminthes; class Trematoda; order Plagiorchiida; family Troglotrematidae; genus Paragonimus; species Paragonimus westermani. The sequence continues at coordinate 30,847 of QNGE01004560.1, forward strand.
TTTTGAAGAGCAAATGAGCCGTTATGTTGGCTTAGGATTTCAGGTTTTTAGAATACTATATACGAAGTTGTACTAAGTGCCGGAATATGGATTCGAAGCAAGCCAGGGAAAAGATGCGGATGCGACAAGTGCTAGACGACTGGCAAAGTAGTACTCGGTTCCTGTGCGAACAAGCCTGGACTGAAAATCTTTAACCTCACCGGCAGGTACCTAGGTATACGGACGGTTTTACGCAAAGATTTGAGAAAAAAAGTCTTGGTATCCTTTTCTAACAAAGAAAGAAACCAACACAAATCTGGGAAGCACGTATTGTAAATGTAGTGTAGTTTGGACGACATTTTACCAGAATCTGCACACATTACACTTCCCCAAGGTCCACTTTATTTAGTACACTAATTTTCTCTGTTCCATTTACAGTGACATTCAGTACCTTCGATAATGTGTGATTATTAATCACACGTGAGCCATTATAATGTCCAGAAAAGAAACGTAGAGATTTGTTATTTCCATGCGTGAGCTTGACTAGAAGACTGATTTCAGTCAAAAACCCGCCTTCGTAGTTGCCAAGATATTTGACATCTCCCTGATCGCTCTGGTCTAACATGTACGAATCCCGTCAGTCTGACTTACACTTAAATGGGCAATTTTCCCCCACAGTTGCCTATGTTAGAACATAATTCACTGAACAGTCACGAAGAACTTCGGCTGGCGCACAAACTGCTTGCATTCGCTGCTTCCGCGTACGTCTGGTTGCACGGGCAAGGTGGAGAGCCAGAGGTGAGTAATTTGCTTGCAACAAAGCCATCGAAATTTGTTACATTCAGATAGAATACTGTTCTTCTCTAGTGGTCATTTGGTAATTCCCCACCACATTAAAGCGTCACCAGTTACATTTGTCTTCAAGCTTGGCAGCTTACCCAATTCATTCGTTTGGCATGCTGAATTGGCTGGCTTTGAGGCTAGAGCATCTGAAATAACTCACCTACTCAAAGTGTTCCAGTAAGCATATGCTTTGTTGAAGCGTTGCACCAAGCTGTCCAAGACTGATCGAACCAAGTGAAATTCCGGAGGTATTGTAACACGCACGTTGTACAACACAGCGACTGAATAAGCAACTGCCGTAGCAGGGAACCAAGAGATTTAAATTGCGCATTCTATTTAAAACTGACATACAGTATGCCATCAGCTCTAAGTGGTATTTCGCAAACTGTGAAAATCAACTCGTTCTATGCGCTTTTGTCAAAACTGAGCAGTAACTAATACCTGCTGAAATTTAGAAGTATTTGCGTCTCGAAAAATTAGTGCCTTCACTTCCAAAGTGCATTTGGTAGGTTTAGAGTCTATGGTGGGTAATTATCCTGTTGGTCATTTGTATGATGGTAACACTGTGTCAACCAACTTTGACGTACAGTATATCAGACTTCCGATTAGCTACTGGAAGATACTGTTCCGCTTCCTTCTGACAGCCGCCATTAATTCTGGTAAAAACTTGATTGGCCGGCTACTTAGTACTCTATACCTCACGTGGTCCATCAAATGAACACTGAAATTGAAACACGTCACCTACAATCCTTTCGTTTTAACAAAATCCACCACTACTTAATCCATCTGGCTTTGTCTCACCCTGCACCCATTCACATACCGGTTTTCTTGACGTCTCCAAACGGAAGATTTTCTGGCGTCGAACACATGATATAGCACAAACTCAGGGGCGTTTGCCAACGGAACATTAATATTTCATCTATTTAAATTACTGAAATATGATTAACGGTCCTCCTTGGTCGTCCGTTAAATCGATCACTTTCTTTGTGGAATTCTCTTGTCTTTCGCTATTTTCCATCTGGTCAGCTTGATAGCAGTAATATGTTCAAATTTTCATGAATCTCAATTGTAGCTAGTTCTGCTTGCAACACACCTGCTTCCTTTTAATATGCATCACGCAACTTTCTGTCCATTTGTGATACGTCCGCTGGACAGCAGTTCATTTCGTGCTCGATTCAAAAGGCCGAACATATAGATTCAGCACTAACTCGCTTTCATAGGGTAATCGTAGGATCCATGTTGTAACACAAGACGTTTCCTGGACCATGTACGGCTAGGGAGAACGCAGCAGGAATTCCGGAGATGCAAAATTCATCCACATAACCTTCTGAAGAAACAAGGAAAACAACTTTAGGGATGGAAACAGTCACTTATAAAAAGCACGCGTTTTGGCTGATGTTGTACATTAAGATGCTGTTTAACTGCATATATTTGGGCCATAAACCGAATTATCCAGGAATTTACCATTGATGAAAGATACTCGATTCCGGGAAATCCATAGGTCACGAAAATGCTTCTGTATCTGAAGGCAGCATCAGTAAACAGCAGTGAAGCTGCAGACACTAATTTATCTTGATTTGATAGCCTTCAGTGTGACATAGCAGTTCAGAGTTTATCCGGCTAGTAAACGTCACAGATCTGAAAGGATATACGTGGAGAGAATTGTGTTGCTCAAAAATGTGAAAATGATGTATCTGGATGTTGGGGAAGAATCCAATTCCCCGAAAATACCGTTTCATTTGCCTTTGGAAAGGTCTAACTTATTACTGTTTTTAAATGACCTTCACATTCGGCACGGTCATGCGCCACTTCGTCCTTCAGAAGCGCTCTCAGTCTTTGTGCCAATTGCTGACTCCCGGCTAAACACTTCCCTTTTCACTGCGGCATCACTGTACTCTTTGGATCGCTGTCTGGTCTACTTTCCGATCAGGTTTTTGGATTGGCTACAAATCCCTTAAATATGATCTAGTTTGTGACTGGGCTGTCTTCAAACCGAGTGACACAAACAGCTCTGTCCGGAGGCCAGTCTTTACTCTGTGCTCGTGCGTTACCCACGGCTGGTTGGGTTGGCCGGGAAGTTAGGAATTAGTCGTGTATACTCCGTAGTCCGTTGTTCGTTACCGTTGACTGTCATTCCGCTACCAGCAGGTTTACTAACCGGTATTCTGTTATCTGTTTACGCGCCCGTAGGCCGTTGATCCAGTTACAACACTGCAGAATGTGTGAAAAATTCTAGGATATGGACAAAGAACGAGCCTGTTTCAATTCCGGCTTGGTCGCGGTGCTTCTACACAGGTCTCACTTAAGTTATCTGAGCACAGGTAACGAACTCAGCAGCATAGGGAATAAGAATGGTCCGTTGTGAAAGAAAGTTGGGAGTTTTATTTCACATCAGTAGGCTTCCAGAAATCTGGGACAGGCTTATGTAATCAGAAACGACTTTCTTTGTTGTGGGTCAAAGTGTGTGCGCTTCAGTCGGTTTTAATCTAATTATTAAATCGCAGACAATTGTTTTGAAAAAGGATAGTTTTTAAAGTAAGGAATGTTACATTCATTAGAATATGCAGTTACTTAACAGATGGCCTCCGCGTGCAAGTTATCAGTACGAGTTGTACTAAACATCAGAAAAAGGTGACACTGGGGAATTGAAGTTCGAAGTATGCGGACTGTATTAGCGGTTAGCAATTTTGGTGGAGATAGAGTATGGTTACACATATAATGGTCGTAATCAACTGCGTTTCGGGTTGAGATGATAGAGAAGCGAAGGAGTATGTAAGTTTGGGTGTGCGGAAACAGAAGTTGATCTGCGTATGACCAGAGATATGGAGCGTTCACATCAAGTTCTTTTGCCTAGTTATTCAACTGAATAGGTTTCCAGTGCAGTTCCTCGAACAGATATCCTCGCTGAGAACCCTTATCTCATTGAAAAGAAAATATATGCGCAGTTGGTTGAGCTTACTATAATTTATTAGAAGGCTTAAAACTGGCCCAATCCGGTTGTGAAGCCTGGTCTGTGAAACCAGATCATCACTGGGAAATGAGAAAACATGAAAAGAACCACTGCCTGTGTATAGGATGTCAAACTTTCTTCAGTTGTCTACACGCCGTTGTGTGAAGTCATACAGTCGTCTTAGTGTCCGGCTCAATCAGTATGACACATAAACTTAAAAGAATGCCTTGCAGTGATTTCGACTTCACACTTGATATTTAAATTGCGACGTTCGGGAAAGGTAACGTGTTACGCTGAGCATTGTGGAAGGTCGAAGTTTTCGACGGTACTTTTCACTGCGCACGATAACCCCGGTGACTCTAATTCATAAACAAATTCAAATGTTAAATGTCAAAATTTTCAAAAAACTTTGCTTGGTGGAGTGTTTAGACAAATCAATGAATTTTGTGGCTATATTTGAAATATTGTTGCTTTTAACAGCATATTTTAAACGTTGGCACAGTCGAATAAACAGTCATTCGGGTTTTTTCACTTAGTGTCCTATGACATGCAGTCACTTGTGAGTTAGAGTCGACTAGGCTGCCCAAAACTGAACACAAACCGCTATGGCCATTGAAAAACCACACGATTCTGCAATTGGTGAAGAGGCATCATCAAAAATGAGCCAGCACGACTTCCTATAATACCCAGAGTAATTTCACGGGAACACGATTCGCTAAGAGGGTTGAAAAAAAATGAAATACCTCATTAAAATCTCCTTTACTCATGAACTGGTTAACCTTATCCGCATCAACGGCTAAGGGCATTTTAGGTAGCCGTATATAGACTATAGATTAGGCGCACCAAAACTAATCACAAGGCTTGCACTTCGTTCTAGTTAGAACTCATTAATTGTGCTCATACTTGCAAATAAAGAAAGTTACATTCTGTTTCGTGTACGTATGAGACTACTGTGCTGGTCACTGCTTACCAACTCCACATTAACTATGGCCCAGCTTTCACAGCTAAAAACTCAACAGTAATTGTTGTAAGTAAAACATGAGTTTGGTCACTATCTCGAAGAACAACTGTAGCAACTGTTCCATTAAGTTCAGTGGATGATTCGGCAACACACTACTCATTGGTGAGTAACGGATTTAATTTTAATTTCAGTCTCTGCCCGCTCAAGTTGCTGTGCCATTGGTGAACACCTCATACAGATTGGGTCTCCAACCAATCATAACACATCAAGATTTGGTACTTGGGAACTGCTTATATGTAAGCCCCGAAAGGTTGGTTTGATGCGTCAATCGCCTATTGTACATTTTTGCATATATTAAATGTGATTGTTCTTGAAGTGGTCACTCTGCATTTTTAAGTCATTGGTTAAAAGTACTGTAACTTCTCCCTTTGGTCCATTCAGACTGTTGCAATTTACCATTCGACTTCTGGTGTAAAGTTTGACGGTTCTTTCTATTGTCAACCTGACTGACGTACTTACACACGACTCTTATTTGGTTAGGAGTGTAGGTGCGGATGGATATTTTGAACATCCTTAGTCCCCTGGCTGCCATAACGTCTCTTGCCTTACTTATCAAAACTAAATATTCTCAAAGGAGCATAGCTAAAGTCTGACTGGGTTCAGTAGCAGCCTGAAGACTGTCAAGACCACTCCCAGTATATAATGGCAGTACTACGTTGAATTACTTTCAAGCATGTTCTCTATAAATTTATCTCCAGTAACCAAACACTTACTGGCTGGGTGAGATTCCAACACATCTCCATGAGTAAGTGTGCGTGTTCACTCTTTTCTGGATCAAGTGCCAGACAATGATGACCACTTCAACATGCCATCATGCTGCTAGCAATCCGAGGGCTCCTGGGGGACAGAAACAACAACAAACTACTGCCGACTAGGCCAGGTGTTGAGGTTGTTTTACGTCCGTTCATCCGAATTGGATTCGCACGACAAATATCAAGTTAGAGAATGACGGACCCTACATTGCGCCTCACTCTACCAGGGAACAATCGATGGCCAAATCCTTGGTCCTATCTGCCTAATTTCAAGTTATAATTTCTTTACTTATGAGTAGCCAGTAAACGAAATGAAATACAAACATGTCTAAATGTGAGTATTTTAGGATTCAGACCGTAGGCACTGTTTAGCTTCATGTGCTAATCGTATAAAAATTAAAATTGTCCATTGCTGATACTGCTTCTTCCAGTGTTTCATAACACCTACAAGAAGCGACCTCGTAGTTAAACCTTTGCATTGAAAAGCATCCTTAGCTAGCTGGTTATTTCCTTGGGTGTTTCAACAGAGAAGACAGTTAATAAGTTGGCCCCATCCTGTTAGAACCCAGGTCCCATAAAAAAACAGGCTAAATCGCTGAGATGAGAATCGAACGTTGCACACTTTTTACGACCACATCATTACTGACTGGTCCGTATTCCCACTTTGGAACCTACGCCCCGATTTAGAAACACGCTAACGTTGGACAATGCACGCGATGCAAAATAAAGCCTAGTTTCTTAGTTGTCCAAAAAAACTCTAGTGGCTTTCAACAACGATGCAGGATAAAGGATCTTCTTTTCCATTCATGAATAGATACAGCTAAAAACACACAGCTGAAAACAAATTACCACAGTTGATACGAACAATGTCAACACTAATGTACCATTCGAGAAGGCTAGTGCCATACTTCGAATCACAGAATGCCTCATCACATTGGATAAACTGGCGGATAAGACAGCCAAAATCGTTTGCGTATATAGAAGTCGCAAACCGATTAAAAGAAAACAATCATTTGCGCCAAATCACACTTAATTTACCAAGTTCTGCCTAGACGCATTGGAAGGTGTATCGGTAGGATCGACCGATTCCTTAAATTCACCATGAAAGAACACTTACAGAATGGGCTATTAGTGTGACCATCTAGTGTGATATATTCATCCAAGTGGCATGTTAGCTTCAAGGCTAGAAAATCATCCGACAATAATGGATCGCAATTAGTCAGATGGAACCGAACTCGATGTTTGGGATTACAACGCTTCGTACTGCTATACTCCTCCTTCGTCTGAATGAGGTTGTCAGGATGTGCCATCCGAAGTGAGCATTTTAGTCATGGAAACAACTTCGCCGAAGCTATGAACTAACGTGGACCTCTATTTTATTCGGCTTTTCAATTGCACCCTGTTAGTTATACAGCTCACCTCGACTACAGTTGATTGATTCTGAGGGGTCAGTTTGAAATGTCAACAGTTATCTGGTTTCGATTTCTCTCCATTATATCAAGTCTGACGTACAATTGCAAAGCACCTGGACATTTGCATTTGTTCTACACCCGGGAAAGTTAATTGATCTTCATAGAAATACCAGAGTGTTTTCCGATTTCCATCAATTATGTTGGCCACCTAGTAGATATGAGGTAGGCTGAATGCCTTATTAACCTCATAGTCCGTCGGTGTGCATCGGAGGGCAGTGTTTTTGTGAGGTTTGCAAATAGCCCCCTTGCTCAACTTCTTTGAAGAGAACTTTGCAGAACCGTACATATAATTTTTAACCTAAAAAAGACCAAGCCGGACCCCAGGACGAAACAGCAAAGGGTAATATTGGACTTATTTAGCTTGTTCGTGGGCTACCTGCAGGATATTACTAAATATGTAAAATCGCACAAGTAAGCGCTCACCTATGGCAAACATGTGTGAAGAGTTCACAGTGTTGTTGGTTCAGATTCCACCTAACCGAGAAATTTAACTGCTTCAAAAAAATTCCTCATATCCTAAAACATATTTCCGTTTTAAACTCACAAGTTGGTTTTGAAAGTGGACCAAACAATGGTTATAATGTTGTTCTAATGGTTGAAGGCTGTTCGATCCTAACAATCGTTATATTGTGGTTGTTCAGCTCTAGACAGATAGATTGCAGTTTGGCTCGCATAAGAATGTTGTTGGCGATTGCCAGACAATGGGGTACCGATTAGTTTGTATTTTTTGTTCCGTCTTTTATTCCGCATGGCTTGATGACAATGACTGAATACAAACTCAGCACAACTTGCAAACCTCGGTCTAGTTTAACAATTCATAAAAAGTGAAGTTGCTTTGTTCAGTGTGGGCGCTCACAACGACCGGGAGTAGTGATATTTAAAAATGCCATCTGTCCGAGGAAAAATACTTCTATCGAAAGAAGTTTTTTGTACTTCCGTGTCGATCAGAGAACAACTTTTGTTGGTTTTCATGGTATCCCGTTTTTTCTACGAGCATATAAGATGAGCCGCCAATCAACCAATCAGTTTGTTGAATAAAACAAGACATTTATTTAGTCATTGATTTAATTAGTCAGTCAAACGACAAATATGTCAATCCTTATATTAGTCAAGCAGCCAACTAATCAGGTGTTCGAATTACACTTGTTAGACGAAGAATCATGATCACACTTCCATCTACTTGAAGTGGATCGCTATTTTTGTGTTCCAGACCTCCAAAGGTGATTCATCCACCTACTCAACATGCGAGCTGGGAGCCGTTTATTGAACTGGGTGGGTTTATTGAAATATCGTTCGCACCGTGCCTCAAAGTAAGTTTTTGTTAATCTGTTTTGTGTCATGTTTCATAGTGAGTATATTTTAGGGTAAGAAACTGCTGTCTCAGCTGATCTCATTGCCTCAACCTAATATAATACCATAAGACATTACGTGACTAATAGCGACGTTGTGCACGAGCTGTTCTGTTTATAGTCACTTTAAGTGGGACGGTTTTTCTTTTAACATAAATATTGGGTCAAATTCTTTTAAACCATGAAGTGACAGTTTACGGAAGATCAGTTGAAACAAACCCAGTGCATCAAGTTTATTAATGCATACAGACACAGACAGTCAATTGAATAAATTATAGATTTTGTGGTTGTCGATTGGTACACACTATACAGAAAAGGAGAGCTAAAACTGAAGCTTATTGGCATACTGCGAGACTAGAACTCAAAACGTAAGATAATCAAAAACTTATGGATTCTATGAATACCATTAACGCCAAACCTGAAAATGATTAGACAGCAAGTGCAAGGTTTGCTGAAATGAGATGCCAAAGAATAACGTCTATTCAAAATGAGTTGCTTGAAGACAAAACACAGTGACCAAGATGACCGTCTGCAAGGCACAGCATCGTTGACGTCATTTGTTTGCAATTTTGTGAAGGATACAATGACTACGTAATAGCTGAGGTTATGGTTTGGGCGTGTTGGTCAAGGGTGGGATTTACAGGGCTTGACTAGTGTATGACAGGTGCTTAAACAACGGTGTTTAACCAACCACTGTGAACCTGAAGTCTGTTGCAAGCAGGATTTCGATACAGTGAATACTGGAACTGCTTTAGCATTGATGCGCCAAAATAAGCGTATCCATTTCCCAACCCTATAGGATCCGAGTTAAAAAGTAACACACTGACTATTATTCTTCGCAGAACATAGTGTGGTTGGTTGGGACACCTATTTACCCTAAAGTAAACTGTTATCTAAGTACAGCTCTGTAAGAGAACACTAGATTCAAGCCCTTGAAAAACCCAACAAGAACAAAACGTTTTCAGCGAGAAGAAATGTTTCCGATGAGTTCTGATTCAAGAATGGGGTAGTTATATATAAGAAACAATTGGTTCCCTCGGGCAGTTTGAACAAAGCAGATAGAACATGAAAACTGGTAGATGCAAGCAGTTCGTATTGACTCATCAGTACCAAACTTACAATAACATGGGTGGGCTTTATTTAAAACAATCGATTTGAGGGGTGGAAAATCAATAAGCGAGTTAGCATAAGACATCAAGTCCAGGGAAGGGTCAGGTTCACGAACAGTTGTTTCTGGACACAGAGAGCCGGTTTGAGCCGATTAATTGCAACTGCTTCAGCGAACCGTAAGAATCTCGGATTGGAATGGCGCAACAGGATTTTGAATGCACAAGATAGATCGATAGCATGACCAGTGGTCAAGATGTGTCTAGCGACTGAGGAAACAGGCTGTTTATGCGTTTCAGAAACATTGCATTCTCCGGTAACACGGACTTCTGTACCCATTTAGGTAAATGTTCCTTCATTCTGGAGATCAAGCATCTCTCGGTTCTGCCTATGTAACTTTCTCCGCAGTTACATACAAATTGGTAAACACAATGTGAAGTGGCGCCGATAGGCTGATCTCCTTTGATTGAAGGCAATGGTAGTTTCTGAGTCCGAGCGATTACACGGAGTTCAGCTGCATTAAATGTTCGTTTAATTGAATTTCTTAATCGCTGTGTTGTTTGCTGCATGACATAATCACCCCTAAAGGGTAGCTCTATGTAGACTCTCTTTTTCTCTACAGTGAACACCTTT
>QNGE01004560.1:41534-59274 GCA_008508345.1 Paragonimus westermani
GAAACTTTGTTTGATCATCCAATATTGATAACATCTTCTGTACATACACATCCTTGTCTAGAATGACGGCCCCAGAACCCTTATCAGGCTTAAGTATAACCACGTTTTTCGACTTAAGCTCTCTTAATGATTGCAGGTGTTGCCTCGTGATAGCACAACGACTATTAATTGGAGTCCTGATAAAACCATACGTTAGATTAGGATGGCAACTATTTAGACGTTGGGCTTACCGGTATTTGGGCTTGGTGACGTTCACGTCAGAGAGCAGCCAATCAGACTCCAGCCCAAGGACTCCAGGGAACAACCAATCGGACATCAGGTCGAAACTCAATTGTGACAAAATCAACCAGTGGTGGGTCAGGCCAAACACGACAGAAAGCGACCAACCAGAATTCAGACCAGTAGGTCAACCCACTCTGCTGTATAAGAGCAGGCATCGATCCAACTTCACCAAACGCCACATTCAAAATTATACGCTGAAACACTCACGCACTGATGATGTCACCTCGCTTGGTGATGAAACGTTTACAACCTAAATGCCAAGCTCGGCGAACATATCAATACCATTCCTCGTGCGTTTGGCCGATCTCGTTGGGTGGTGGCTCGTCCGGGTGCTCGTGCTGCCCACAATCCATCCACTGTGTCCTCTGGTCATATTCTGCGACTAAATTGAGATATTCTTCCGGATGTTAGAATAATCGTGTCCCCGACTTGGTTATTTATCCCGATTTGCCTGCCATGCCTCGCCCGTTGGTCCGATCCGGTTGAACGATGGTTCATCCGGTCGCGCATGCCGTCCCCAACCCGCTCGCTTTGGGCTTTTTGACGTAGCTCGCTGCATCGTCGATGTATTTCGCCGAGAGCTGGAGCACTCGCACCTCCGGCTTGACAGTCCACCACAACATGAACAGAGTGGTTGTGCGCCGGCGCGTATTCGGGAATGCGTATTCGGAATGCGAGGTCAGTAGGTCAACTGCTAATGTTGCACGGCTTGCGATGGTTGGGTCACGAAGTTTACATGTCAGCTGCGTGTTGATGGCACCGGGTATTAAACACTGAGACTGCCAACATTAGGATAAATCTGCGTAGTGGTCAAGCAATAACGTGGGGGTTTCGTCGAGTAAATTGGGTGGGTGTCGCCTGCCCATCTAGGACCCTCGTGATCACTCAAACCGCTGGCTAGAAATGCCTTCTGAAATGGCAGTGTTTGAAAGTCAGTTGTTTACCCCTATTCATACCACTTCTAGTTCCTTCGCTCTATCTATTTTAAATTAATTTTTAATTTTTTCCGCGAAACTTTCTTCATGTAATGTATTCCACAACACTGATGATGTGAGCGGCTACCCGAGTCACATTTCCCTCTGGACAGGCTCAAAGCCACTGTGATAATGATGACGTGAAACCACTGAACCGATAAGTGTTGTATTTGAGTTCTTGTACCATACTTCTGGTAATGCTCAGTCGCACCGGTAAAGTTAAACACTTCTTCAAACTGACGTGGATTGTTGATAAATTTTGTGACGTCACACTGCATTTGCTACAATGTACATTGTAATCTAAAATTTTCTGATCACTTTGCTTTGTAGCTAATTGTAGATGCGGTGGATGCACAGGACCCGTTGGACGTAGATCGCATTATTTTCTGCTTGAGAAAGATTGCTGAAGTTATACCCACGATGACTCAAGGACTTAAAATGCTCTACGGTCAGTTTGTATAGGTGGAATACAATTCTGCTGGTCAATATCAAAAACGTTGCGATCAATCTGGTTCCGTAGTGCCATTTTCTTGCTAACCAAACACAATGAATTAGTGACAAGAGATGATCTTCCGATCTCAAACGTAGTGTGAATCCAAGTCCCTTTGATGTGTTGGAACTTAGCGATTGAGGCGTCCGAAACTTTTACCCTGTTGGTGGCCGCAGAAGTTATTAGAATCCGTCCGCCAAGTCTTAATATTTCCAAGCAGACGAATTTTGTTAGTGCGTCCGAGTTGTCAGGACCTACACTGTCGTTGATAGATTGTTTTAGACGCTTATTAACTACAACCATACTTCTCGAATGAATCTATATTGAAGATCATCTAATTCTTACTTGACACTAAATTTTAGATAGCTATGCTGCCACATGTATTAGAGCTGGTAATATGAAACTTGTTCGACACAGCTTGATTTACGTTAAGCTTTGTGAGCATATTTGAGTGTTACTTCATCACTGTATTCAAAGTAAGTTGAAAAATTCCAGCTGCTTTTGCACTGGAATGGTGGTGCCGTGTAAGACATGGTAGAAAAGGACTTCGATTCAACAACATTTGTCCACACCAACTTAAAGTGAAGTGCACTTCATCTAAAAATGTCCATACCCTTGAAGCCATCAAGGAACAATGGAGATATACGGCGTGAAGCCACGCACACACGGGTTGACAATTCTCACTTGCACATCTAGAATATTCGACGCTCAGATTTGCCCTTGACTGCCACAGACAACAAGACTACATTACTGGGCAAAATGTTGCTTTTGATTCGGCAATCTAGATTGGTTTATAGTTCACTCCGAACACGTCTACTTTGCCGATGCTCCAACCTGAAAGTCGATATTTATCGATTTTTATCACATATTTGTCGTATTTCTCTTGGTGGGTTGAAAAGTTTACTAGTAGCATCAGTACAATGCGTGGACCGGAAAGAGACAATCAATAGGTGAGTACTTCGCTCAAGTTCCGAATTTCATGGTTGTACCTAAAGGAAAGTGACCAAGAATCGAGAAAAACCCATTAAAAGAACAGATGGCTTGAAGTGTACTGTTGAACTAAGAGTCTCTGAATTTTTGTATGAATATTTGTAACAGTACTGTGTCCCGCAGAATTTTGATGTCCACGATGAAATGTGAAGCTCAGAAATAAGGGTTTTTTTACTCACTTCGGTCCACACTTTTCATATTTACTGCTATAAACACCGTAGGGGACCATTTTTGTGTGTGTGCAACTTACAGCAATAAACTAATGGTGTTCAGTTTTATTTATGTGTTACCTTCAAATAACTTGTCTGAGATGTTTTCTGTCAGATTGCTGACCAATCAAATTTCTTAATACGTAAACTTATACCATGATCTTCTCGTTATTCAGGAACATCTAATGTTTTACGCGTTAATTATATTTCATCTACAGGACGAAATAAATATGTACTTTCTGGGTACCAGTTGGCCGTGTGACTTTACAACCAATTTGGGACATAAGTCCACCAGCAACTGGATAGAGAGCTGTCTAATGTTGCAAGTATGTTACGTATGTACAAGACTGGGCTATGTTAAACGGGTCAAGTTCCACTAAACGACCTAAATGTCTGTCGTTTAGTTCACTGGCAGCTATTCCTTGTCTACCTTTCAGTGCTACATGTTTCGTGTTGATTTAAGCCATCCTTCTCCTGAGAGGCCTTTCATAGCAGCCGCTGATAAACGAATACTATTAATTCCTCTGTCTCAGTGAGCACAGGTCATCGAGAGAGTAATAACATGTATGCCTAAGATTGTGTTGAATGCTTAAATCCAATTTTAAACATTCGAAACGCTGACTTTAACCATTCTTGTACGATGGATTTAGTGATGAAGAGTGTTCATGTTCCAGATTGATCAGCGTGTCTTAGTGTTAAGAACGCAAAAAGTATCTGTTTCAATACGCTCACCTTCTTAGAAAAACACTTTGCTCTGTCCTGTTTCCGTCGGATTTATCATGAAAGAGAAAGTCAAAGACGACAACTTTAACGACAAATGACCGTTACCTGACTTTTAATATCGCTGGTTCTATGGAAATCTGTTGTGAGGTGGCAGCCAAGAGGAATGATCTCTGACGCAAACTGAACTCAGTACGTCAAAACTAACCAGATGTTGTAGGGCTTCGGAGCACCAAGACTGTTTCGTATACAGTTCTAGTCATGTATTTGATGAGAATGTGCGATCTCGATTTATTTGATAACCACTATCACTGACACTAGTCTAAACATATCAAGTGTTTAAAATAATTTGCAATGAAAACACTTTCAACTTACACTGCATCTTCGCACTCTTTCAGATAGCATGAGTCCGCAAGAGTTCTATGTTGAACTGAGACCAATTCTTTCTGGGTAAGAAGGAGCGTGGTTTGAGTTGATATTCCATGCCAATAACCCTGTTGTCTACTTGTAATCACTTGAATCGTATAACTGGGTTTCACTGGTGCATGATTGTGGTCGACAGTCTAGCTATGGTGGTCTGGTCGTGTTGGGCATGAGGTGTTCGGAGTAGAGGGTAACATACCTTCCTGTCGTACAGTTAAGTGTGTCCAATTCCGATTCCAGACCTGGACAGGGATAAGCTCAACCGCTAAGCTGCAGTCAAAAAGCGGATTCTCGGTTGAGGGTGTATCTTGGTGAGGTTGTACAGAGAGTAAATTCTGTCAGAACGTGACAGTTGAGGTTAACTCGGAGTGCTGTTCATCTATCATCAATTGACCTATTCAAGAAACATTTGTAAGTGATCTGCAAGATCAGCGTTGTCTGCATCGGTGTCTCCTTATTCTACCTGTTTACAACTTGTGTCTTTGTTTGTTTTAACTCGAGACGGCCCGTTCTAATGTGGTTCGTTCTGTGTGCATTTTTCATTACAGCTGATAACTCAATCCGATTTTACACTCATTGTGTGAACCGCGCGTTCATGTTGTGTTAGGCTCCATCAACATAAGATACTTGAAGATGCTGTTTTTCAAACTCCCCCAGAGGTCGTGGTACCGTGGCGTGCAGACGGATCGATGCAGCATATTCAGTAGTCCTCGATGAAAGTCACCCACATATATCACGCACCGTCAGTTCCATCAGGATGTATTAATTTTGGATCCCAGCTGGAGTGATCTCTCGATATCACCATAGATCGAAATTTTGGCCTCAATTCCGTTCAAGTCCTCCTTTTGGAGTGATCATAAAGATTATCAGTATCTTTGTATCCCCTGAAATCTAGACTAAATCCTACTTAGTACAACTGATCAGAAAACCCAGCAGACGTTCTCAACTTCCTCACCCAATTGTTACCCTGTTAGGTGACAGATATGGACTTAGGCTTTAAACCCTTTTATCTTTTCACATATAGCCTATAGAATCGCGATGCCAGGACATCATTTTACACAAAAATCGATCGATCATCTCGGCGTGACAATTTTAAGGTTATCTTCAAATGAGGAATTTGAGTCACTCGTCGAAAAATAATACACTGCGCGAAGAAACTGTACGCATTTGTTACCAGTAAAACCGTGAGCTTGCACTGAAAGTCATACATTAAGAACATGTTATTTCTCAAGGGATGTCCTACACAAAAACAATGACTCGGTTTTTTTGAGATGACAAAGTCTGTTTCTTGTTGCCCTCATCTTACTGTTGCTGGTTTGTTCCCCACTCATTCTCAAGATAGAACACTCACGGTAGAGGTGATTTTGCCTATTCCGTCGTCGTTCTCCCCAGAAAGTTTGTTGTGTGGTGCTCAATGGAAAGTTTTCTATCAGAAAGATTGTAAAAAAAAGTGCTTACAGTTTACACCGTAGCGTCATAAAAAATTGATTGACAAATATTGACAGGCATTATATTCATCACCAACTTGGAAGGGTGAACAGGATTAATACGTCAGCCTACCGACAGTCCGTTGTCGGTGTTCACTTCCAGTATGATAGTTTTTAAACATTGATTTTGGGTATAACATTCTGATCACTGTGAAGACTTGAAATGACGTCTACATGGTATTCAAACAAGTTATTTTAATCTGTTGAGGATAGCATAGTCACACCTGAACACTGGATCTAGTCGGTATAGGACGTTGCGTTCTATCTGTCCGTCAAACTAACGGCTCTGTTAAAAACACTGTAAGATAAGGGTTTGCGAAAAGTTACCACAAACAAGCGAAAGGTTGTGGCTTTATAGTTCCTACACCATCCCGTTTTGCTCCCAAATGATAATTCATCAATTTTCGTATGCTCTCATTAAATCAACAATTTTTCCATAATTTTCAGCAATGACTTTGTAGTCACTGTTCAACCTCTCACTTTTTGGCGAATTCGGCCATAATTCAAAGACTGGAGTTGGGTTTAAGTTTCTTACTTCACCCAGTCAACTTCGGTCGATACATTGCTTATGATAAAGACTTATGACCAACTAGCTCCTACAGCGAGTAACAACAGACGTCAGCGATTGATTTTTGTCATCATTCCTTGTCCGTCAGGCGTTGAAGTTCTTACAATTTCGCTTTCTTGGAACACATTGGAAAAACTTATCCTTGAATGAGACTGAAAGCCGACGAGCAGAAAAAACACGGCAACATCGTGTTTCTTCGACGAAGTTAAACAGTGGGCACTGCTGACTGTGTGAGGGCACTTGCGTGGAAGACTTTTGAAGGCTGATAACATCTTTCATCAACTTAACGTTATCAATAGGAAGAAAATAAACACTGTTGACGTCCGGTTTGTAGTTATTCAAACACTGAATGATAGATTAGGAAACAGTTAGTCTATCAATAGTCTCTATGTTACTTTGAAACACTGAGGTGTTCGGAAATATCAGTAACAACTTTATTGATCTCACGGACCTGTCCGGTATTGACAACACAATATATAGGTTGGCGATGCGTGTTGATCTTAAGCATCACTTCTTTCGTCGAAGAAAGCGGCCGTAAATGGAGCGGAAGAATTTGTCAACAGCAGTTTTTCCTGTAGACGTCTAGCATTTTGGTTTGATGAACAAAAATTTGGAACACGAATAAAAGACATCGAATTCTTCACGTTTGCTTAATTGGGATAACCGACATCCCGAAGGAAACTACGAGAACCTGTTCATGGATATTCATGTAATGTGAGACGTTTATGTTTTTCAACAGGGATTTGACCGAAGAAAATGCTGTGATCATCTGGTAGTAACTTGGCCTGTTAGCGTCATGTGATTTGCTTTGAATTTCGAGAATTCCAAGGTATCGTAATTTGTGTTTTAGCAGTCAGTACCGTTTCTGTCTCAATTGTTTTCATTCTGGCACAATGATGATTAGTTTCATATCCACGATTTATACTTGCGAATCACTGCACATTAGTCCCAAAACGGTCCTCCAGCATTAAAATGGCGAAACCTTGCAGACTACTGTTTCATGTTATCTTCACGACTTATTTACACAGTCATTTTTTATGGTGTGGGAATAAGTCGGACAAAACATTGTTGTGGAATATAATATCTTTCTTGTTTCAACTCATTATGCAGTAACCAGGAAAGCACTCAGTAAACCGAGCCAATCTTTGAAAAACAGATTGGGAAACCTGAAAAACTATCTAGACTCGTAAATCACCAAAGGTGGGGGCATTCCGTAAACAATACAAAGATCAGGTATTCATGTCTTTAATACAGTCTTGAGTTTATGAGGCTTTGATAATGATTGTTTAGTGTACATATCTTGATTGACTTCAATTAATAACGGGAAATTTTGAGATAGGGCAGTGTGCAATCAAGCGTTGCTAACTAAATAATTCTAACTCAACCAAAGTCAATTCAACTTCACAAAAGTTTTAAGCATTTTCTCTTGAGTCGTTTCGACCCATTGAACAAACTACTGCGATTTCAGCCACAAACGAATTGGTCACTGTGGTCTTTGATTCAATACTAGAATGTTTTACTAAGTTTTGCAAGGTAGTCTCTATATAAAACCGTTCTTCAACTGGATTTTGAATCGACATCAGCAATCACATCACACCATTCATTTTATCATCAGTTAGGCTTGGAATCGAATACCATTTGAAATCATTTGAAATCCTTGATATGGGTCGCTTGCACAATCCTGTTCTCAGTCGACGAATTTGGTCAATTTTATGAGGGATAATAACATAGCCAGGAGTTTTACAACTACCAGCCCGAACGAAACAGAAGTTTCATATAGTAGTACAGAGAATGTTGACAACAAAATACAGGGTTCCTGGCTAGAATTCTGTCTGCCGTTCTAGGTTACTTGTGAAAGTTTGGATAACTTGACAGTATCCAGTAAACATATTACATAAAATGGTACACAGAAATGGATCTTTCTTCTGACAGAAGAGTTCTATAGGGTAGTTTCCTTCAAGATGTTCACCTGACTTACTGAGAGGCATGGTCGATTAAATTGATTCATCTGCACGACACAAAATACATCTGGAGTAGAGTGTGGTTAGTTCAAGATAGATCACCGTTTTGGTACCCTTCGGATGGGAGTGCCAGGCCTGGGTATCTGTTGTTTTCCAGCTGAAAAGTGATGCACTGGCCTCTTTCTTACAGCAGTGGATTCCAGTTCAGTTACCTGTGGGACAAATATAATGACTACTGACTCCATTGTAAGTGTAACCAGACTGATGAAGTACAACCCATAATGGTCAACTCCCTAGGTTACCCGTCGGTAATGAAAATTTCGCAGTAGGTGTATAAAAATGGGTGATTTCAGTTGGGCTGCAAACTGATGACCGGGAAATTTTTGATTGAAGTAAACTATTCATCTACCGTGCATCCTGTAGAGAGAATCAGGCAGCTTAAGTACACCTCATAAGTCATTACTACGAAACATTTGGTTGTAATTATCAGGCCAAACCCAGTGGAAACACAATCTTCTTATATGCACACTGACCAAAACTCAAGTCGGTGGGGACAAAGATGTGCATTACTGGGGCGTTATAACAAGAATGATATTGATGTTTGGCCACTTGGTGAGAGAAACCAGCTGAAGTATTGTACTGTTTGTTTGACGCCCACTCGTTCATTGTCTTTTGCAGATGGACAGCCGGGAAATTCAAGGATGGTATACTGTATGAAGGGGTGACAGTAGAGCAAGAAGGTCCCCGTGGTGTTGAAAACGATACTGAAAACTCGCAGTTTCAAAACTTGGTAACTGGCAAACGTGGAACAAAATTCACTTGTATTGGTGGAAGTGCAGCCCAATCAATCACGTTACAGGCGCTTGATACCTTTCTTCAGATCAAACACCATGCTGGTAAATATGCGATTTGAAGTTGTTAAAATTGGTTGGCACTGTACACAATAGGATGTTTTGATATCCACTTCGGATTTATATAGATCAAAGTACTGCATGTTGACGTTGTATTCACTAGAGCTTGTTGAGGAAAGGTCTCAAAAACAGCGTAGTGGGTATTACCACGAACATGATTGACAAAAATTATTCAAAAACTTCCTCCACTTGTCAAAAATCTCAGTCAAGAAATGAGTAGCAGAAGTTCGGGGATTTGGGTTATTTCAAACTGAACACCAACATTGGATCTCAGCTCGCGCATTCAGATAAGACTCCCAGCTAGCCCACCTCGAAAGGAAGCACTAGACTCGAATAGCAAATAAGTGGGGTTGAAATTTGAAGCTTAGGCAACTACAATGGTTTTCCATCGCCTGGGCTCAGTGACACGATAAACACAGCAACACTCAGTATTCACGTTTCTAACCCCTCCTGAACTCACGGTAACACTCATACAGCAGTCACATTGTGCAGTTCATGTGGTTTTGTTTCAAGAGTGTAAACTTACAATATGGCTGTTATCTCCTATGTCTTAATAACTGAATGTTGGTGGCTATTATGTTGTAGTGGTTCTATCGGATAAGTGAAACATGTGGTTGTGAGTAATCTATGTGATGAGTCTTATAGGCATTGAGAGTGATTGTAGAGACCGAATCAGTGTACACCAAAGTAGCTGGTGAGAACAGAGATTGTTCGACTACTCGTAGAGTTGTATACTTGTGAGTGCTAACTAGTAGGGAAGACCGATTACCACTTGGGAATGCGAAGGAAAAACCATCAACTTCCGGACTGACGTTGTGACTGCTGTTTTCCTGTTTGCACTACTAAAAGGTCTGGATAAGAAAGACATTCAGACATTTGGAAAGAATCACAATTTTAGCTAAAAATTATGGAGCTGCAATGCTGAAATGGATCATGGGTTTGTGTACTTGAGATAATGAAATATAGACCCGGGTTGTTTTGGCTGGCGAATAATGTTAGGAAGCCTGGGGCACCAGCTATTTGACACTGATCTCAGTCACTGAATGTGGCTTCGATAACTGTTTGAAAGGGACTGCGAGAAACACTACTGACTAGTTGATACCGAAAAGAAGTATCACCCAAGAGAGAGTAGTTTTATTCCAGAAAAATGGAAGAGCCACTAAATCATTCGGTCTCAACGTTAGATCACATCGCTCAAGATTAGTGAAACAGTTGTACTTAAAACAAAATAATTGCTCTACTTCCTGATCAGCGAAGTTGCTAAATGTCAACCGTATACAATCGTAGTAACAAGAAGAAACATGAGTTCCAGTCAGCCTAAATAAACTCAGTGGTTATGATAAATTAACTTAAAAACTTCATCCAAACCGCCAGCATCCACGATACAACAAAGTTTGCACCGGAACGAGTTGGTAACATTATAATCACATATTTCCTTGAAATATTCTCTTTAACCGGTGCCCATTTTTTGCGATAAACGAATAAATTTCGGTTGAATGCGTTCACATCAAGAATTTCAGGAACAAAATTTCCTTAAATTGTATGGGCACTGGTTCATCTGCACGAAATTTGGATTTGGATTCCTGGTGTACTGTAGTGCAGCGCAACATGAAATGGTGTATACACGCTTTGTGTGAGTCACAGTGATCAAAGTGCGTCGTGTCTTTTCAACTTAATCATGGGGCTGCTCTGTCTCTGTAAACTTAATATAGGTTTGACCTGTTCAGATCATTCATCTGTCTATCAGAAATAGTACTTCTAGTAGTGCGATCTGGTCTAGCTGTTTGCTTACGGAGTGGACCACTGCTATGAACTCATGAGCGACGCACCAGTTATTTGCATACAGAAGTGCATGCCGGCTTTCTTAGTGTGTATAAGAGAACGAAATCATTCAAAGTGAAAGAACACAGCCTTCTCAGATTTGTAAACCATAATGGACCTCATAAGATGTGAACTGAATCTACTTGTGGTGTTTCAAATGAACTGTACATTCTAAACAGTACCAGATTAGCCTGTCAACCGCTCGACTACTAGTTGTTTGGCAGGAAGTCTATTGAAATAACTTGAACGATGCTCACCCTTGATAAATGCTCCCACATTCACCTGGTTTGTCTAAGTAGCACTTTAAGGAAACGGATACCAGAGTGGAGTTTCAGTCTTGCTGCAACCCGTTAATGGTGTATACCTTCTGATAACCGTGAAGTGAACTGCGGTCCACATTCTTTTGAAGTGACCACATTGATCGCTGCAACACTGAGACCACACTGGGCATGGAAAGTCATCATCTACAAACGTTCAGACCCATTCACTTTTGAGTAATACCCAGATTGCATGTTTGCTTTGAGAAGATACAAAATAACCGTTCCGGTAACTACAGTCAAAAAGTTGTTAGTGACATTTTCTCGTAGATATGACGAGTAATTAGATAAATCTTGTTTGTTGTTCTATCAGAAAGCATTTTCGCCTCGTTCGGAAAAAAATGAAGATCCGTTATTTTGTACGCCTTGTGGTTGTTGAAAATGCACGACTTTATGCTGATTCTTTCTTTAAACTGTCAGCTGGACATGATAGTTGTTAATTTCATCCACATTTGTTCGCGTTCTTTTACGGACACAGAGGATGCTGCCTTCTTTCAAACCATGTGCTCGTATATGATAACAGAACACCGAAAGTTTTTACAAGACCTATCCCAACACAGTCGTATAGGAGATCTAGGTGAGTTTGGAAACATTGTGTGTGCAATTATGATTTTCTCGGAACGAAATAAGACTGTTGTTGTTTGTTATCCATCTCATCCCTCTAGCCTTACCTCACATCAGCACTTTGTGCTTGAACGTAAGGTTCTGGACTAGTTTCATGCCAAGCAGAAGTTTCTCATTTCTTTAGGTTCACGTGGCTGTCGGAGGATGGCTCAGCTCAGTTTGATTCTGTTCACAAGACGGTGGGATCAGAAACTGAAGACTTCAGTTTCGCCAGTCGACAAATAATGAACTACGATAGTACACTTTCCAGATGTTAGTTTAGGTATTTCAACAACCTCACTATACAAAACAAGACAGGTGGTCGACGAAGTATGGACTTAGTGTAAGTCATTTTGTTTTATAACCAGCATGGGCAAATTTGTGTCTGGAAGTGAGATGCCAATGGAATAGTGATTCCTTTCTGTATTTTAACGAATTTGCATTCCGCACGCAAAAGGATCACGGTGCCACTCATATTTTCACAGTATTATTATGTGTAGTTAAGTCGCAAAAAGAGACCATGTTTGACGCAAATGTCTTCGTTACCTGGGCACTATTAGGCTAACAGCTATGGGGACCAGCGCAAATATGAACGCAAAATAATCACACGGCCACCTTTCTTAACCGGCGTTTATGTTCAAAAACATCGTGTGTTCACTATTTCGTCCTCCAGCTAAGTGGGAAATATGTGTTCAGTGCTCAGATGTGAGTGACTGTTTCTGTGAAGAAAGCACAGTATGTTTGGAATTCATTAAATGAATAACGCCAAGGTTCATTGAATTCTACACAGTTTCGTCCTGATAAGTTTATATAATGTGAAGATGATAGCTAGTTGGTGCCCAGGTTCTCGCATCAGTGAGCTCGAAGAATCTTACCGCGCTACGACAAGCGAAGTGGAAAATCTTCACTTCAGTACTGTTTCAACACCGCAAATGGCAGGGTACAGAACGCATGTTATCCACTGAAGAAACGACTAGATTGTTCACGATAATGTCATCGTTAGAACTGTGCAGTCATTCTGTAGCGAGAAGGCGTCCAACAAAGCACAATCTTTATTGTCCAAATCGCTAGTCACATGCAACGCGCGCTCTCTCGTTTATGAGTCGCAATTCCAACCCGCAGCACCCCCCGGTTTCCGTTCACACGTCGTGTGCACTTCTAACCGGTTTACGTGTGTGACCGGTGCCTTCTATCGGAGGGTTTTCCGCTTGCCATTCCTCGTCTGTTTGTCCGATTTCGTTGCGCGATGGCTCGTCCGGCTGCTCGTGCTGTCCGCCATCCACCCAGTGTTGGCCTTGACCGTATTCCAACATCGTGTCGAGATGTTCCTCTGAATGTTGGAAAAACCACGCCTCCGATCTGGCCGTCTGTCGTATTTCGCCTGCCCTGCCTCGCCCGTTGGTCCGATCTAGTCGAGCGATGACTCATCCGGTCGCGCACGTTGGCCTTGATCCGACCGCGGCAGGTTTTCGAACGTACCTCCCCCACGTTGAGGTATTCGGCCGAGCGTTCGAAAACTCGCACCGCCGACCTGGCAATCCACCACAATTCCGCTAGGAATAGGTAAAGCAAAGAGGTATCGGGAGTAAACCTGAAGGAGGGAAGTGGTGTTAGAATGATCTTGAGCAACTGTGGTATGCGCAGACTAGTACACAGAATCTAAGTCAGTACTAAAATTATCGTAAACTTTTATAGTCGCCTGGAAGTGTGGATAAAGTGGTTGACCGAGAGAGTTGAAAGTCAGTTAAGGAAAGATTGGACAAACAACGAAACAATAAAAAATATCCGCAGCAAACTTTCTAAGACCTGTAACGATAAGGCGAACAGAGGAGAATGGGAAGAGCTGCCAATACTCATGTGTACCAAGGACACTTAGTGTCTTCAGATCCCGAAATAATACCAACCAACACATATTAAACTTACTTTTAAAGCCGGCGGCTGTAGTACTCGAGACCATCTCAGATAGCTATTTACTCCGATATGATATAATGTTAGTACGAATATTTGTTCTGAATCTCTCCTTCGCGGTCTTGCATTGCTTTGGCATGAGTGAACTTTTTACGCCACGAGCAAACGGCTACTCTCTTGCCTCATGCAATTTATTCAACCATGTCACGCAAAGTGCATCTGATATGGTAAGAGATGAACATCATATCGGTCGTCAGGGATTTGGATGAGAAGGCACTGCCAGACGATCAAACACACCTGGGGTGACTGTCCACAAATTATCAATGTATCTATATCGAGTAGTGTGTTAAAACGTTCAGGAGACATCAGCAAAACAGGGAGAAGAAATAGTTTTCCGTGTTTGGTGGGATAAAATGTCAAGTGCTTCTCAACTTATTGAGACATAAAATTTCTATTTGGCCATTGCAGGAGGGATAACAAGTTCTAAATCACATGCTACGACTGTATAGTGAGAAACTGATGCGAATACTTCTTTCTGGCTGACTCATCTAGGATCCAACGTGAAATTTCTTATCGCTTCATCACTCTCATGAGTAACGATGCAAGAGATGATCTGAATCTTCCGGGTGGTCGAGACAACAATTTTGCTGTTCCGAACTGGACTCGCTTCTTTTTTGATTTGCTGTTCCCCCATTGAAAAAACCGCGTACTCGTCCACCCATCTATGAGAGACTACAGTTTACAAGTGCTAGAATATTTGTACAGTTCCTGAATGCAGAGTTATTGTTACCGTCGTCATTAACTGTACAGATTAAGGTGGTTTGATTTTAGATAATAAACTACTTTGGGTTCACGATCAGAGCCTTGTCCATAGGAGGTCCGGCTGAAAAAACTCACTGTGAAGTCATTTACCATTAATACTACCCGTTCACAATGTCTTGATATTTTAAGGTAAAAACTGTCTTATGAACAGATAAAATCATGCACGCGAATCGGAATAGTTGTGAAGTGAAACTACCATCTTTTTCAAAAGGAATCCATGTTCAATGAATTATTCCTTATTTGCACAACAGTGATCGACATTCAGGTTATAATATCCAGAAGTGGCTGTTAAAGCAGGTTCCTGTAGAAGATCGATTAATCGTAGAGTGAACGTTAATTAGTTAAGAGCAATTGTGCAGTGTGTTCAAGGAAGTGAATCTTCGTTAGCTGAATTGGGAGAATGGTTTCATTCTTATTTCAGACCTCAGCTGATCAATCAGTGAACCCCAAATTGTCCATTTGTGTTGTACACGAATGTGCATATACGGTCAGTGGGAGCTGAGCACTGGAGAGCACACTATGCAAACCTTTGTCTAGAAGTGCCTCTGTCTTTCCGTTATGCCGTTAATGTGGCTGTACAGACATCATGTGCTTCAATTTGACATTTGTTCTGCTTAAATTTTTGCCGATTGTTTATTCTTATCGTCGATACAGCTCACTCGACAGATCACAGTGCATTCAAATTGGCCTACAACTCCTGTATTCAAGCAGTGAGAAAATTCCGTCTCACCCACCTATCCCTTATCAGAAGGTAACTAAGAGTCTCTCTAAGTTAACCTACACGTCTACTTTCATTTCCGATCAGATTCATTTTAGAACCAGCCTCGGCCAGAATGGCCAAAATCAAGTCTTTAGAAACTGCTGGCACTGGAGGCCAAAGTAGGTAACTACGGTTAGTTATGACAAAGTATTTAACATTCTATTTCAGAATTGATGGAATTTCTACAGAGAGTCAGCGATGCTACTGCCCGTGAACAGATTGAGTAATGACAACGTTTATCATATATGATCATTTATACGTAAATCTTTTTGTAATGAAGTTTTTGGAAATATCCGTTTTGTTTTTTCTTTCACCGTCGTTAGGCTTACCAAAGGTTAATGATTGTAACTGTCGGTGATTTGATAATCCCGGAAAATTTCCAGTTATTTTGGAAGGCTGAAGTTGTGGAGGATCAAGCATAATGACACTTATCTTGCGATCCGTAAATTTTTCCATCCCGGAATTAGAAGTTTCAAACATGCCCCATGTCAGCACATGTCACTCGTTAGCAGTCCACTTGGTATGCGTGATACCAGCTACTGTCCGATCGCATCCGGAAAAATGTTATTAACATGCAACAAACTATGACCATTTTGCTTGTAGTTACCAAAGCGCTCGTACATCCCGTGGGTATTCAGCAACAAATGTTCGAGGAACCCAATGAGAAGCCTGTTTCCCGCCAGATTAGTTTTAACTACTTTCAGTAAAAAGTTAATGTAAATCCACTTGTTTATGAATAATTCACAATAATACGATAACGATTTATTGGTTAAGGTTGTTTTGACTTAGTCAGTACCATTTAATTGAAGCCTGATTTATTTTCATTCGAGGTCGGTAAGCTCTGGTGGTTCCTTGGAATGTCTTTCATTGTATTAAAATACCGCTTTTGATTGTCAGCCCTAAGGTAGGATAAACTTCATGGTTTTCAGTTCTCGACTCTCTTAATAATGTAATGGTCCTTGTCCACATTGGGAACCACTACTTATGAGAGACTTTGCTTGTGGTTCAAATTTGCTCTTTATCAAAAACCACAGTCACTCCGTCTCAAGGTGGACATCTGGCCATTCTTCCGTAACATGGATACGTCGGCACAAAAAAAACACGAACTGCTTGTTACAAAATTTTCGGCATTTCAATTTGATTACCCCCCAAAATGAGATAGGGAATTGTTGTCATGCCAACATCAGCCACTCAGCAGTTCGGTTGAAGTATATATGGATTGCCGAGAATTCATAATAATGGTTATCTATTTAGACTGATGCTTGATATGTGCAGTTCACCGTATCACGCAACTGCTAAGTGGTTGGCGAAAATACTAGAGCCTATAGGACGGAAATTGTGCCCGTATAGTCTCCGTGACACTAGTGAGTTTGTGGATTCCGTGAGGGGTGTTAATGTTAGACGCCCGCACATGGGTTCCCTTGATGTCATTTCGCTATTCACAAATGTTTCGCTGGCGGAGACAATTAACTTTTTGTGTGATCATATAGAACAACCGGAAAGCATGTTTGGACTACGAAAATCAGACTAAAAGGATTACTTTTACGGTGTACCCCCAATGTTCCGTTCATGTTCATTGACGAGGTGTATCGACAATCGGACGGAGTAGCAATGGGATCCTCTTCAGGTCCACTGCTGGTAGACGTATTCATGGGTAAATTAGAATCCCAACTTCACTCGACCGTTCAGAGTCTCCATACGTACCACCGATACGTTGACGATACATTTGTTGCTATACAGTCGAAAGATGAGTTAACAGCCATCCTTCGGATTTTCAGTGCAACACATGCTTCACTACCCTTAATCTTAGAAGAGGAATCTAAAAACGAAATCCGTTTCTTAGGTGTAAGATTGACTAGACGTCGAGACGGTACACTGAGTAGGTCGGTATATCGTAAACCTACAAGGAAAGATCACTAAACAAACTTTAACAGTTCCGTGCCCCTCAAACAGAAATGAAATATAGCTCAATATCTCGCAAATAGAGGAGGAAAGATTTGTTCAGATGACGCAGTGGAGCAAGAACTAAAAACGGTCGAAAATCTATTGAGGGGAAACGGTTATCCGGAGCAGCTAATCAATTCGAGCATGAAGACCAAAATCCCGCATGAGGTAATGCCCATAGCTGGAAAGAATACAGTGTTCATACAACTCATGCTACTGTTTTACTGAGGATATGTTGGTCAGACGACTAGGCGCTTGTCAAGAAGGATCAAAGAACATCATCCAGCTTGGATCAGAACCGGCGACCGTAAGTCAAGTACCAGCGTCATTGTTGCACATCTAGCTGACACCAACCATCGCGTAGACATAAACAAAACATTCCGGGTTATCTACAGAGTTGCCAACTCTCAACCACGAACAGTTCTTCAGCGCATTCCGGCGACCACCAAATCGACTGCGATCAGCTTAAGCAACTTCAACCTGTGCTCTCAAAAAATGTTTGTTCAGCCCTTGCAACTTCCTTGGCCACAGATCGACCGGTTGGCGGCAT
>QNGE01004561.1:0-26438 GCA_008508345.1 Paragonimus westermani
ACGAACGCAGAGGGAGAACATAGGGCTCGCGACCTTGGAAGTGTGTGTTTTGGTAATTGGATCAACTCACATGGTTTGAACAAGTGTACGCGCGAATTTGAAAGAGGTGAAAAAATGTGAGAATCAATGAGAATTGTGCTGTACAAAACGCTTTAAGTTTGACCTGGAAGCATTGGTAGGCAAACTGTGCGATTTGACATGCGTAGCGTTGTTTCTTAGAATGTGGTTCTTAAAACAAGATAAATGACGCTTGTAAAATTCTTTTGGTTAACTGTTACATTGCAAATCCGAAATACTGTGCTCTGGTAAACAATCTACAGGACTTACTGTTGATTTAGAGCACTGTTCAGGTGTTTTCGACTTGCCGTTGGTATTTTCGACTACTCCACGTAACACAGAGAAATTCCCCTGACAAGAAGTGGATGGCCCTACTCGCGCGGCCGCGTCATTCTCAGGGGCATCTAAGCTGCTTCTTTCAGTGTTCTGAGTAACTATGGATGCCTTAGGTCTAGGACTTTTTCTAGTCAATGCTGCGGCTGACAGAGGGAGACGTTGAGCACTAGGGGATGTGTTTTCAGCAATGGCCGTGAGTTTCGTTGCGGAAACTTGAACGCGCTTGGCGTTACCAAAGCTAGACGTGGTTCGTTCTCCAGTGTTCGTTTGGACCGGCGACGCAACCGCGTTTCCAGCTGTAACTTGCGGGTCCAGATAACTCCTGGAGAAGTCGAGATCTACGGTCAGACCAATGAGATTGTTGACTCTGTTCTCTTCTCGGGAAATATTGGCTCGCAATATTTCCTTTTGGAGTGGCGTCTTGTCAAGAAACACTTTTGTGGACTTAAAATTTGTGTCACGCCTAATTTCCTCTTGTATTCCGAAAAATTCGTTCGCTACAAGTTCACTTGTGAACTGTAGCAACAATGGACAGTGATTCTGCTGTACTTTCTTGCGGAGTCTTAATCAGTGTCACTCTTGTTATTCCATATTACTGGCTTTGAGTAAGATCCTTCTAACCGACAACAGAAAAATTCTGTCGGGTACTTTAAACACCACCACTTTGCTTACACAGTCTAACCGCTTGTGTCATTCCGCAGCCACACTATCGATAGGTGTTCTGGCGGCTACGACCTCATTGTGGCTAGGGGTAGTCTGATGGCGGATGTTACTTGAGGCATTTATAATGCACAATGGCGGATCTAATTTGTACAAAATTTCGGCAAGCTCCTCCCCATGTAGCACGACCGTCTTTTCAGTGTTTTTTCAGAATCTTGACTGAACATCTGTAAGTCACTCATGAGACGGTCGAACGAAAAATTTTCGTAGACCTTATTTCGTTACGAACACTTGTCGGCTCCGCTCTTAATTGGCGCGTTAACGATTTCATCTTGTTTTCACGCTTCATCTTAACGAAAGCACGCCTTCCTGCGGCGTAATCGATAATTCGCACACATTCTAGAAACAAAGCAATTGAAGGCGGCAAACATTTATTACAGATTCACGAAATTTGCAGACTGCAAGAATATTTATTCATCAGGTGAATGTTCGTCACCATTTTCCTTCGTAAACATTGTTTTCCACATTCTGTATCCAATTTTTTCACATCCGATAGCCGCTTGGGAGTCCGATTCTGAAAAAAAAGTGGAATTTCTCAGTTATCGATGGCATTCCAGTAATATACCACTGTGATGAAATCAACGAGAATATTACGCAGGTTAATAAAATCAAACGCATACTTATCTATGATAACTAGGTGACCATCAAAATGCAAACTGAACCTGTACGCATTTCGGCCAATTGTGCAAGTTCTCAGAATCCGAATAAAATTAGAATTTCTCAGTAAATATAGGAAATTATACAATATACCACTTTAGTAAAACCATGCAGTATGAATATACAGCGGTTATTGGAACGGAAACTTACCGTCCGGAGCCACCCACAGAATACACCTCCAAACCCTGAATTGCAAATGGCTGACTCTTTAGAACGCTCGCTCACCAACTAGTGGTCATGTGGTGTGGCTGAACAAAAATTAGCCAGCGGCAGTTGGGCCTTAAATATGTAATGCGAGTCCTTCAAAATTTCTAGTTCTTGAAGTTACGAACTGTGACGTTGAAATTGCTTCCTTAGTGAAATTGCTAAGTGTCTTACGTAAAACACTCAAAAGACACTCAAAAGACGGTCGACCGTTTTGGTGTGCTACTAGGGTCGTTTCCACTGCGTGGTTTTGCTATTCCAGCTTCAAATTCCCTTATTTTTGGCCTGATCTACAAATACATTGGTAATAGAAACTGAACATGGTTTAGTGTTGTTTCCGTCGTGTGATGTGCTAAGATTTGCTATTGAGTCTGCCGTTTTAACAGCGGCCTCGATCTCCTCTGCAATAGCAGGGGTGGTGCATGTGTTGACTGAACAATCTAACGATTCTACACCTTTCTTCATCGTCAACATGCATTTTCTGAGCAAAGATAATCGCTTGACGACTGCCAATTTCTTGAAATCGGCTAACCGTAGGCATTCCTATTTGATATTAAACTTTTATCACTGGGTTATGTTCAAAAGGTCTCGAAGCAAGTAAATATGACAAAATACAAAAATAGTTCGTAAATTTCAGTGATCAAATGGTAAAAACGGGTTATGCACTAGCACGCAATAATTACTGGCCTTTTTCGAACCATGCACCCAAACTTGTGGAGGTTTTGTTCATGTAATGTAACACAGCCGCCGAGTCGGTTCAGTAGGGTACACTCTCGAAGGCCCTTCGAAGGCCAGCGGAGACAGGCTTCTCAATTTTTACCGCTAGAACTGCCGCGTTTGATTCCAGGCGTGGTATGGTAACCGTTTTTATAGGAGTTACTCGGGATTTAGCTTCCACGAGAGTGCAATACGACTAACCTACCTTTTGCAATAGTCGTGCATAAGCCACTACTCCGTAGCCTGTTTCTGAGGTGTCGCTAAACACGTGCATCTGTGCGTCGTTGACGTAATCTGTTGCGTCTCTTGTGATACATCGTGGAACCTCAACTGGGTTCACGTTCATTACATAAGCTAGCCATTCGTTGCAGGTCTTGGTGTCATTTGAATGGATAGGATCGTCTCATCCTAGGCTTTCTCCGCACAGTTTCTGTAGCCATATTTTCGCATGCAGGATCGGTGTGGACACAAGGCCTGGCGGGTCGAATATAGGAGGGATGGATGATAGAATGCCTCGACGAGTGAGCGGACCATCGCGTAAGTGAACTAGCAGACGGAGTACGTCTGAGACAGGGTTCCATTCGGTGCCAAACGTTCGTTCGTTTGGGAGTGTACTGTCGCTAAATCCGTTAGATGTTTGAGCCCGATCCGATTCGAGTATCAAACACAGGGCCTCCAGGGTGTTTGAGATCCACTTTCGTAGCCTGAATCCCCTCTGGCAACTAACTTGTTAATTCGTGGGACGAGGCGCTTAACTTTCTCGACGTCGGTTAAGGAGATTAGACAGTCGTCCACGTAGAAGTTGTTGACGACTGCCTCGTCGACTTTACCGTCATACTCACTTCCGAAGTCCTCCGCCGTCCTTTGAGTGCACAAGGTGCACAGAATAGGGAGGAGGTCGTTCCAGATGGGTGGGTGACCATTTGATACTCCACGGGGTCTGCCGACACATCATTGTCGGGCGCCAGAGGAAGCGCAGGACTCCTCAATCGCGGTCCGGAACCCTGACCTGCATGAGAATTTCTTCTATGTCGGTGACTACTGCAACAGGATTCCTGCGGAAGAGTAGCATTACTAGAACTAAATCGGCGGTAAGGTCAGGGCCCTGGAGTATCTGGTCATTCAAGGACAGTCCCGTACAATGGACAGCGCAGTCTAGCACAACGTGTAGTTTACCCGTTTTTGGGGATTATTACTCCATGGTGAGGAAAGTGCCATCTGGGTGAGAAGTCTGACGGCAGGTGGAGAGGGGCACACGTATAGCATAACCCTTCATCAAGTTCTTTTCTATTGCTTCAGTATACTGCGAACAGTAATTGAGATCGCGGATGAACCGTCTTTTCGGGTACTCTAGTCGTTTCTCGGCAACGGTCCTGTTGTTTGGCATCCCCATTTCCGGATGTCGCCAAGGCAGCGGAACAACGTAGTGTCCGTTCGTCATTTGCGTCATGTTTCTATCTACGCGCACGGCACTATTGTCTTCCACCGATCGGGGCCACGTGAACTTCTCTGTATCGGCAAACTCTGCACCATAAAGCCTTCTGATCAGTTCGGCTCTTTGGAGGCAGTTAACGGCAGACAATCCACGCTCGTAAGGCCCTAGCGGTTCTAGTAACACTCAACCTGGAAGTGTATTGACTGCATAAGACTGTTTCCTGCTTCCTAGTCTTTGGTCTAACGCCCAATGTGCTTCGGGTACGTCATTGCCGACAAGGATACTGACCCCCTTATCTAGGATTTCTCCAAAAGGGACGCCTTCTAAGTGCGATCACTTGCAGATCTCGTTTCGAATTGAATCTGCTGGTGGTTTCATCTGCAAACTGGGTACGGAGTGCGCACGCTCGACCGCAATTTCGTCCTTCCCGTCAAGCGAATGAATCTCTAGGGCGACCGTCCTTCCCGGAATCACTTGTGAGCCGGTGATTGTGGTGACTCCTAGTTCGAACGGCTTCCCAGGGAGGTTAAGCCGATCAATTAACTCTTGACTTACCAATGTGGTGTCCGAACCGCTGTCTAGCAATGCGCAAGTCAGAACACCCTCTGTCGGGCCGACAGCTCTTACAGGAATCACCCCCAACATCACTCCCCGTTGTGCGGTATCAATAGATCCGCAATTAGCACGCATCGCTCCTCTGTCGGCTCATTAGATAGATGTCTCACGCCGTGGAGGAATCTATGTTGTCCAGCGCCACAGTTCTCTACATCGCACTTCCTTCGTATACGGCAGTCATAGATGCGGTGACCAGACCCATGACACATGAAACATATTCTCCCTGCTTTTACGACGGTCCATCTTTCTGGTACGCCGAGAACGGTGAATTCACCGCAGTTGCTGAACTCATGATTACTCTTACAGAGCTGACACGAAAGCGTATTCGGAAACGCTTCGTTAGATTGATTGCTGTATATGGAATTACGCGATGCAGGTTTCCTTTCAGAAGCGTTGCTGTTAGAGGACCGCTCTTCGTCACGGGAAATTCCTTCTTTTCGGCTAGCCAGTTGGCCGAAACGACTACGAGCAACTCTGGCTCGGAAGGATACGAACTCCAGCAGGTTGAGGAAATCTGATTCCCTACCGCCAAGTGTTATTTTATCAACGGACCCAGCCCACTGAAACTGCAGGGGTCTCGGCATGTTGCGCGATATCTTTTCCAATGTACTCAACGAGTTCAGATCAGCAACGCACTTTATTTTGTTGAGCGCAATATGACGGCTCTCCATCTTATTGGCTAAAGCGGATAATGCTTTTGAGCTGTTAGCAACTACGTTGGGATTGTTTAATAGTCCATCCAATAACGACCAAGCGACGTGGTAGGTCTGACCAGAAAACTCACTCACTGTCATCCGAGCTCTCTGGAGACCACATGTGGGTGGGAGCATGATGCACTCGCTAATTGCTTCTTTAGAGCTCCCCGTATTAATAGTGCAGAAGATAAAGTAGACGTTGTCCATCGTCTGCTACTTTGCACTGCACATGGAACACGAACTGCCTCACAAATTTCCAATACTCTATTGGATTGCCATCAAAGTAAGCCAGCTCTACGCTAGGGAGCTCTAGGCCATTAACCAGAGGCTGCAAGGCTCACACCATAGCGTTGTTAACATTGTTCGCTCTCACGTCTGGTGAGGTGCACAGAGCCAACCTAGTTGTCAAGCTCTGTCCGATATGTGCGTGGCAATCATCGGCAAAACTCCTTATTCGTGACACAGTATCCATCGACTGCTCGTTGGCTCGCTTGAACTCGCAGTCTTCCACTTCAGTCCTGGCTACTTCAGCGTCCTTTCTAACTTTTAGCAGCTACTGCCTGTGCCTTAATTTAACTTCTAATAGTCCTAACTCTAGTTTTTCAATAAGGTATTTCTCCTTCAACTCAAGTACTCGCCTCTGTGAGCGCGCCCTACTGATAACAAACTTATTATCAATATGAGAACCAGAATAAGAATAAACATCAGCAGTCGCTTGCTTGATTTCGTCTTCGGTTGCAGCTGTTGGAGTTGATATCGTCGATCTGCGATCCTAGGACCCTCGAAACACCGACAACTGCGACGTAGGGTGTTCAAACAGATTGACCGGCCAAATTGTAGTACTGAACGACTTCAGTACGCGAACCAAATAGACGGCATAAATTCCTCTCGACGATCGAGGAAACGCGAAGTTGAGTACTGTACTTTCTTCCGACGAACGTTGAGTGACGAACGTATAACCAAAGACGCCAAATATCAGAACCAAATCCAGTCGCTGAAAACGTGGTACTAGTGACATAAATAATATAATCAATTACAAGGATAAAAATTTTGGTATTGATATGTTCGCCGAGCTTGGCATTTAGGTTTCAAACGTTTCATCACCAAGCGATGTGACATCATCAGTGCGTGATGTCACCTCGCTTGGTGATGAAACGTTTGCAACCTGAATGCCAAGCTTGGCGAACATAGCAAGATCAAAACCATTAACCCGAGCTATGAACACCACCACCATTGTTCCCAACTATCAGAAAGAACAAACCTCAGTTCGTTTGCGTTCGTGGGATAAAACACAATGTTTGACCGCAAAAGGCCGTCAAGGGTCCAAAGAGAACGTCAAGTATAAACACAAACGACCGACAGACAATGACGAACCGACCGAATGCGATCAGATCGGTCTGATGTATGCCTGAATACCAAGATTTCGAGCAGACCGATTGGCTGGAGACAGTTTAATGGCAGACCGTATTCACAGGGTGTAGGGAGGGTGATGCTGACAGATAACAAGAGGTGTGGGGCGGGTGACTGGTATACAATGACTGAGGGAGGCAGACTGGAGGAATTAGTACTTTTGGACATGTGTTGTGTAGATAACGAAAACAAGCGCGTACTTGGACGGGGTCACGAGGAAAGGCGCGGCAGGGTCAGTGGGGGGAATTTTGACCGTCAAAAATGTCCTATAGTGGCCTCACGAGTAGAAGAATTCATTCTTCATGGGCATTTGCTACCATCACTGGGACTCATCGTAGAACCCGAGAAGACAAAAGCCATAGTTACATTGCCAACTCCTGAAGACGTAAAAGCAGTATCACGACTGAATGAAATGGTCAAATATCTGAGCCGGTTCCTTCAGAACCTTTCGGGCATGATGCATCCAATCCGCATGTTGACCCATAAAAAATTATCGTGAAAATGGGAGTGAGAACAGTAGACAGCATTCGATGAAGTCAAAGGAGTTATCACCGAGGCACCTACAGTGAACTACTACAATCCAGCATGATCTCTGGTCATTCAATGTGATAGCAGTGAAACTGGTCTGGGGGCGGTATTATTACAGAACAAAGAACTAGTGGACTGCCAAAGCCGGAATCTTTCGCCTGATGCGCAAAATTAAGCGCAAATTGAGAAGGAAATGCTGGCTGTGACATTCGGCTTAGAACGTTTTAACACTTATACGTTCGGTCGGAAAATAATAGTCCATACCGACAACAAATGATTATTTTCAATATTCAGGAAACCGTTATCTACTGCGCCGCGAGGGTTAAGGAGAATGCTAATCAGAATGCACATATATGACGTCGAATTGATCTGTCAGCCTGGGACTCAGGTGCACATAGCTGACACTTTGTACAGAGCTTGAGATAAAGGTTCCTTCCGTGAAGAGCTCCATTTTGACACTATTGTGGCTATGGATTATACGATGATGGCAACCGAACTAATCACCGACCTTAAAGTAGCAGCAGCACAGAACGCCACGTAACAACGCTTGGTTAAAACGATTAGAAACGGGTGGCCACACGATGAAAGAAAGTTGTCTGAGGAATTAGCAATCATCTTTAGTGACCGCGATCAATTTATCCAGGAAGACTGCCTAATATTCAAGGGAGAAAGAGTCGGAATTCCAGGGATATTTCAGCGGAAGATGTTGGAGCACGTTCACCTGACACATACGAGAGTGAACAAAAGTGACCGGGGTGCAAAGCAGCTTTTTTTTGTTGGTTTCAGATGTCGAGTTCGATAAGGGACTACATACAGAGCCGTAGTGCATGTTGGGCTATTGACTTGAAGCAAACCAAGCAAACGATGTTTATGCGTCAAATCACTCAAAGACCCTGGCAAGTATTATCGGCGGACATCTTTGCATTTAACAATAACCAATACTTGGTGATAGTGGACCATTCCAGCGATTTCTACTAGTTAGAAGGGCTGAGTTCCACTACTTCCAGCGAGGTTCTTAATAAACTTCTTTTCCGACAGCGTACCACAATTCATTGGCACGGACTTAAGAACGTTTGTTGAAAAGTGGGGATTCGAGCACCGTACAGGCATTCCGTTGTACAATCAGTCAAATGATAAAACCGAAGTGGCGGTCAAAATGGCAGAGCGACTGCTGCAACTGGCCCAATTATCCGGAAATAATCCACACGTAATGTTACTGGGGAAACGGAATAATCCTAACGAAAATACGTCCCACAGCTCAGCTCAAAGAATGTTGGGGCGAAGAACACGCACACATTTGCTGATAACAGGAGAACTACTAAAACCCCAAGCACCAAACGTAGCTGAAATGCACGGTGATTTGAGTAAACAATTGCTAACCAAAGGCGATACCACGACAAAGGAGCCCGCGCCCTACCGGGTACAGTGCGTTCCGGAAAACCCACGGCAATGAGTAGAGGGCGTGGTGGTGAGGTAATGCTGTTGCCGGTCATACGAAATAGATTCCGGAAGGTGGTGAAGAAGAGGAATGGGGCGCATTCAAGAAAAAGAGTAACATTGGATGAAGAGCTCCTCCTCAAACAGGAGTGGGTTATGCTACGGAAAAGGAAGGATGTAAATGTGTTGGATTAGACAAACGCATCGATACGAAGTCAACCGTTGATTCGCAAAAGGCTACGGCCAATCAGTGTTGAAAACGCGAACAGACTGATATGTAATCACGGGGACCAATCAACACGGCAGGCTGTTCCAGCATCGGATTTTGTCAAAACGAGCACCGGAGTAAAACAAGTTG
Organism: Paragonimus westermani; assembly: GCA_008508345.1. NCBI lineage: Eukaryota > Metazoa > Platyhelminthes > Trematoda > Plagiorchiida > Troglotrematidae > Paragonimus > Paragonimus westermani. The sequence continues at coordinate 9,170 of QNGE01004561.1, forward strand.
TCCAAGTGCGCCGCGCGTTAAAACAAACGAGTTACAATCGGAGTCGCGCCGACTAATGAGAAAGCGAAAGCGCCAGCACCAATTGTAATTCTTCATTTCACTGATGCGTCTAGTCTGTAAAATAACCAATATAAACTCAATAAACTGAGATTTTCTTTCTGCCACGAAGACTGACTTTTGCTTCCGTTCCGGAAGGCAGCGATTTTTCCATACTCCCTAGATTAGTCGATGGCCCCTGTCCAACCAGTGAGAGCCTAAAGACGAGCTCAGACATCGCAATTAGCACTCCAGCCCTTACGTCTAAGCGGCCCATTAACCGTTTATTTTTCATGATGTTTAGTTTGCCGGAAAATGATAACCCGGGTGTTGCTGACAGAGAATCGCACGACAGTAACCATTGATGTGTTCCTATCGACACCGTAAGATTTAGCAGTACACTTCTCTCAAACCAGAAAGATGTTGGCGACTCAAACATAGCCTGTTGAACGACCAGGGCTTGATAAGGACGCATTTGACTCTCCAAATCGTGTAGAAGGGGCCTTGTTAACGGCTTCCGTCATCCAGGCACACTGGCTAGGTGAGGCCCACATTAGGAATGAGTTGACAAGATCAGTGTGCCCTAGACGAAAAGATAATCATTTGTCAGCATTTCTCACCGACTAGAGCAGATGGAGGTGCATGATTATACATGGAATACCAAAATCTCTGACATAAGCCCAGACGTTTGTTCGTGCTCCTTTATTTGCAGTGGATTGGAAATTCAGGCAGTGGCGATTAGTATGTCCCGCCTACCTAGGTCGGCGCATCCATATAGGCTCGCGGATCCTAGGTTACTGGATGCCGCTCTAATATCGGAGGCGGTAAATTTAGAAACATTTGACTGGTTGCGCACTTGTCGTATAAACTTCCCAAGTGATATAGGTCATGGGGTAGATTGGCTGCATAAGCAGAGATGAGCACTCAAGGAATCTAATCTCATGCTCATTCGATGGCAAGGTCATCGTGCCGGTCACCCAAAACAGTGTCACTCGCACCGGTTAGAGAAGATTTGGCTTGCGGCAAGAGCCACGGATGTCGGCTACCATTACAATCCTGAGGTTTGTCCTGGCCAAAAAATCCCCAACCAGCCTCAACTGGCCAACCAATAAAGACCGTTTCTTGACAGCAAACTCTTGGAAGTGTTTATATGCTGGTGCACAGTCTGTGGGATAAACTGTTGAAGCCACGTAGTCTGTGCGTCGAGTATTCTCCCCAGTTTGTCGCGACTACTGTGTCACGACTGTTACCAAACAAAGTAGCTGGCGAGATTTTTTGTTTGGATTCAGCAACCTCTGCCGCGATTGGTAAAAGGGTCGGAGTGGCGGGGTTGTGAAATGTCTACCACAGCATCTCGCAACCTCAGTAACGGTAGATTCTCCTCTCATAGGCCCACCAGATTCACCTTACCGTTCTTCTAGAGCTGAGAGCGGAACAGTTTGTATAATGCATGTCATCTACCGCCATCTTAACGCCATGCCACTTAACGAAGAAAAGCTTACTTCGACCACGAAGTTCATCAAAACGACGAATTTCTCGAGTTTTCTCAGTAGGAGGAGTTCAACCTTCTTCACACAGATTTCGAACTCCTGTTTGCATGTTTTAGTGCCACCTTATATCTAGATCTACGTCTTATGTAACATACGCGAACCTCGACCAATTAGCGTACGCGCACTATATCCTATGATGGTGGTCACTACAACAATCACAACAATCCGATGGGGTTAGGCGACAATTCACCGCGTGCTTTTATTTTAAGATTGATAACGGTGTATTTCTCAACACATCTGTGGGAAACACACCCAGATGAGCGCCATCGATGCACATAGTCTGAAGCGATACACAACTGCGCATCACGTGCATAATCAATAATAATACAACACACCAGTTATGTGACTAAAGCAAAAAAGGTGAGGTGATAATGGAGGAGGAATCCAGACAAATGATTAAAAAGTGAATCGTCATAAAAGTCATAAATCGGGCAAAAACGAGTAGTCACATCAATTTGCTTTTCACAGGCTGATCTCTGGCCTAATAGTCGAGGTCAAGTCAAAGAAAATTTTATTCAGGATAGCGCGGATGGAAAGTTGGAGAATTCCATCATTCTTCTGTGAAAATTGTTCCGGAGAATGTGCAGATAATTCTGTTATAGCGAAGGAAGATAGAAAGGCGTGTGCTTGAGGAAATCGGGCGGACATAGCTGATTGCTCAAAACCAACGGAACTTTGCAAATATAGTGAACTCTTTGACCAACAGGAGATTTTGAGTAAAAAGACGTTGTGCAATGTTTTCTTGTGTCAAATGGAACACAGAATCACGCGACCAACGAGCGAATGTAAGATGGTAATGTGAATTAAAACGAACAAAAGAACATGTGGTTTTCTGGTGAAACCTCCAACATGAAGTCAATAACTTCGTGATAGTTAATGGAGTATACAACACTTGCGGACAGCTGTTGTCATATGATGCGAGAAGAGATCGATTAGCAGCTTTTCCTAGCATATGATTACTGCTGAGTTTTGGTGTTGATTTGCTCCGCACGAGCGACATATAGAAGGAAAAAGTTGTTCAACCATACAGAAAGATTGCTAAATGGTCTAATAAAAGATAATGAAACACGAATGGCATCACTGGTTTATGTCATGTAAGACGAGAAGGTTGAGTAACTTTTCTTTTTTACTAACAGTTCCAGCGTGCAGAGCTTTTGCCTAGTTGTCAGTGACTACACACTGAGTATGAAGTAAGAGCAAGCCAGGTTGAATGGGTTATTGCAAACGGGCGTGTGTCTACTGACATCCATGTGTGTTGACATGGGACAGGTTTTCTTATTCACTTATAATGTTAAACATCGCTGTGTACCATACCTACCCTGGGTTAATGGTGAAACCGTTGTCCTTGATCAGTTCGAGAGGTGTCTGATGTGATATCACGTTGTGCAGAGGGTTCTCCTTCAAATGTTATTAGATCCACTTTCAAAGATATCGTCCCCAGGCGGGCAGAGTTTTGAAATGTACTTGACATTCGTTATTGTCTGGAAAGTTTCTAGGCTACGCTTAAATGGAGGTATATTCTTACTGATTCTAAATGTATATAAGAGGTATTTCCAAATATATGAATATTTTAGTAGGAAAAACTTTTAGTCAATCTTTCCCGGGGTTTGACAACCGCTAAACATTTTTCTTGTTCTTAATATTTTACTGTCAGCTATTTTGCAAGCAAATTGCAAAGTTCACGGCAAACTTATTGCCATAAACTAGTTTATCCTGGGATGAATGTTACAGCGTGAGTCGCCGTAGCCAAAGAGGATCGAGTGCTGTCGTCTGACAGCGTTCTCTGCAGCTGGAAAAAGGTGAATAGTCTAGTAAATTTTCGTGAATGCACTTCGAGAACTTTGCGGATCTAACCTATCAGACTTGCGCAAGTGGCTGTGTACGAACCTGCAGCACACGAATTGGGGTCGTGTGCATGGTATGCAAAGGCGCAGCCGAGCAGCAGAAGGAAAAATTGGCGCTTAATGCAACTTATCTATTGTCTGGTTTCAACCATTGAGAAAGATGCACTCTCTACCAAACTGAATGGGTTTAATCAACGTTTATTCAGGTCGCGCAGTGAGGTTGCAGTTGTTATACTACTACCGTCCAGCTATATAGGGTTCTCTGGCATTTGGCAACCATCTGAAACGATATCAAATTACGTGACTCAAAATTCCGCTGGCCAATTTTGGCACCAGTACGTTATTGACGTGAAGTCTCCCTATATTTTCCAAACAATAATTGAGATTGGCAGCAGGGATAGTGTCGACAAATCTGGTGTCATTAGCTAATAGTAATAGCTCACCATACCTGATAACTTCACACACCCTTCATATACACAAAAATACCATATGACAATACGAAGCGGCTGGAAACCACTTCCAGAAGCCAGGTGCTTTCATGCGAATATACCAACCCTAAAAGACACCCAACCAAGGCAAAGTGTGTGTCCCACCCCATGGTAGCGATGGATTACCAGTGGACAAACCTCGAAAACGTCACTCAGTGGGCCATCGAGAAGCGTATGCCCTTAAGGCCTGTTAGGTTTAAAAAGCCGCAAACTCACGTTAGCAAAGCACAAGGCAGGTACTCTGTTTAAGTATAAAGGTGATTCGTAACGGATGCAATGCATTGGTTGGATATTACCACGACTTCCATCACAGCTGTCTTGCGAAATGATCGTATCTTTTTGGGGTATCTAAATATACTCCAGGTGTACCCGTTGTTAAGCAACTGGAGGGACTACTGAAACAAGCAGTAGGTGGGAGAAGCTACTGAGTCACAGCTGAGTACCGTGTATGGAACTCAAACTCGTGCTGGATTACAGTACCCCGATAAGCCATAAATTTGCAGCATCAATGCCCTTGTAAACATCAGGATATCCTAAACTTCCTTCTCCAGGGAGCTTGAGGGTCCTTGCACACATAAGTCATTCGGTCTCAGGAGCATACCAATGAATTTTCTCATGGAGACCGCGGACTTCATAGCGGCTCTGTCGAACGCACTATTTTGCACTCTACCAAACACGAACAAAATCTCAGGCAAATAGAAACTGTCACACACTAACACTTCATGCGTGTGGTACACGTGACAATGTTCCGAACAACCTTCCGACCACTTAATCCTGGACCACATCGACGGGCCTGGTGACCTAGTCAACTACCTTATTCGACACCACATGAATCAACACAACCTATTCATGCCTCAGCAGCACGCATTCCATCAAGGACATTCGTGAACGACCAAACTTTTGATGGCAAGTGACTCGCGGATCAAAATATTGGGTTCTGGCTGTGTTACAAATATAATCTACCTAGACTGCACGGGAGCATTTAACACAGTAAATGGTGAGGTTTTGAAAACTGAAGTGAAGTACTGTGGGTTCTCGAGCCAGATCTTTGCCCAGATGCAAAAGCTACCTCCCGGACAAGACTTTCAGTATAAGTGTTCACGGAGGACACTGGTAACTTGTCTGATCATTGAGGTGCGTGTAGCTCGGAAACTGATTTTTAAATTGGAAACAAGATCAGGTCCAAATATTTCCGTGGTACTATTACAGAAAATGCACCAATAACCATAATGCGCAAACCTTAATCGTTCACGATGATAGCTTTGTCCACCAAAACCAGTGGGTTCCCAAAGGGATCAACGAAGTCAAAGAATAATCATCATGCGGAGGAGCCTGGTAGACGATGGCTACTCGCGCCGTAGATGGGCAATGACGAATTATTTTACTACAACGAAAACGGGGTGATGAGGTACTGAGAAAAAACATAAGGTTGTCGAAATACAATACGGAATATAAACATTTAGAAAGAAATTTCTCAGTTCAGGAATCAACATACTCACGACACTTCCAAACACCTGGCCGTTAGTGGAGTACATCGTGGCTCCTTCTTTGGACCGTTGCTGTTCTTGATATCCGTCACTGATGTCTCTCCCACCATGTACTGTATGTGTCTGTTCTGAAGATCTGAATACGGGCGCAGATCTCAGAGCATACTTCAGGCTCCGCGGATGAACTATTCCCCTGAGAAGGAAGAAAACTAGGCCTCTATGCGACATTTCCTGAATAAATGAAAATTAACGAAAGACCAGTATGCCTTGTATCCAAATCAAACAGAACACAGCGAATGAACGGTAACCACACGCTTGCATTAGAATTACGCGCCGTGTCGAAAGTGTACAACCTGAACTTCGACAATTGACATGAAAGTATATGTTCAGTGACATTCATCACGCTTCATTATAAGCAAATATGCTTTCATTGATGACCACTGAAGTACCAAATGGACTTACTACATAGCAGGAATCCCGCTCTGGTCAGCATCGAATTGACGTAATCCAGCCCCTCTAATTCAAGGAGACCTGGGCGTTCCTCAAAACACTGCACCAGTAGCACGCAAAGTCAACAGCGCAGTATCCTCAGCAGAGTGACCTCGGTCGCATAGGCACCACTTACTTCTGTTGATTATTTTACGTGTTGTTAAGATCATATCTGGAAGTGAGCGTGTAGGCCTGCCCCATGTTCTTCAGTCAGGACATGGAACTAACGTTTAAAGATGGGCTGCCAAAAGTTTACTAGGAATGAGGACCCAGTCTTGTGTTCCAGGGCTCGAAAAACTGAACATGTTCGATCCCGATAAAAGACGTCTTCGTGAGAACATGAGACTAACCCACATATTTCGCATACCCGTGATCCTTCCGCGTTAGTCTACCAGATCTCAAGGCCATAACAGTTTCAGGGAATGTTTCCCTTGTCGTTGGTTCAAATCCAGTCGAAGTCTAAACTTTTCGCAATGAGGTACCGTCTAAATTATAAAAACCTTCCAAAACACCTATCACTTCCAAGGAAGTTAGAATGGGGACAGAGTTTTACTGACTTCATGAATTTTTCATTTTCGGCGTTAGGAACCAGATACTGGAGTAACCTACTTGAAGCGGTCGTTAGTGCAGCATCCGCAGATGGGTTCGCACGACTGTGAGACAGTTATCACGCTTTGGCAGAAATTTTGTGTGGAGGTCATCTGTACAAAATGCAGAACACGTGCTCGGTCACCAGTAGTATGTAATCCATATTAGGCATATTGATAACCTTGAGGCTAAGACGTCCATTAGTAACCACTATCTCTTAACCGTTTTTCACGTTCATCTGCTTTTGTTATTATGGAAGGTTATTTCATCCCCTTCCACGGAAATTCCACACGGTGTGGCGTTTGTCTGCGTTCTGGGGACTTCATAAGCCCTAAATACTAGAGCCTCACAGTGGCCCGTTCGTCTGTACTAGCCCATTTTCATCACGTTCTCATTCACAGTACAAGTGACACAATTTCCACAAACAGATAACATGACTCGTTGGCATTGTGTGTGCCTGGCCATAGTTTACTGATAATTTAAAACGTATTTCCTGAAACACAACCGAGAATTAGTTGCAGCAAGCATCGAAGGGGAAATTTGGAAACAAGTCGTGTTTCCAGTAACGTATGTAAATGTAATTAGTTAGCTCTAGACTAGCCTGACACAGAACCGTGCGTCTAGAACAGACAGGTGAAAGGACATGACTGCTGTCGGGAACCCTAGAGAAACCACACAGACACCGTTCCCTGCAGCATGTGCGTCAGTTATCATTTCTTCGGTGTTACTGCTGTAGTATGCCCTGAGACAGGTATCCGAGCTCACACCACTTCTCACAAGATCAAGAAGCAGGTCGTCTGTGAACGAAAAGCCTCAGGGATCTGCAAAAGCTTACCGAGCTGATCGAACGTGATTTATACGACGAGCACTGCTGAATCGATCATGTAGGCAGTTCTGGTCCATTTGTAGGAACAATCACGGGAGATACTCCTAAAGTGTTAGCTCTGCCTGAAACTGAAGCCAAACTGACCTTGAGAAGGGTTGGGTAGATCAGGCGGGAAGCCAGCGCATGCGCTACATTTTCGGGTCGCCTCGTGGGATTTGTGCTGCTGTCGCCGGTTTCCGCTCTCTTTCCATTATGGTGGGTTACAGATAGTGCGGATCACTGAACTTAACATGTACACATGAGCACATTCATTGCATTCCTGTGTTTAGCTTCGAGTCGCACACTTATATTGTTTACTTTGGTCTTATAAAGCCAATTCGGTACCAACGGGTGCACTGAAAATTTCTCTCTACAAAATAGTCCATCTATAAGCATGTGTATTTACAGGTGGACTATCCTGCCTAGGAGGCTTTCAACGTATCCATGCTGCACTTTTATCTGGGTGTTATTTTCCCACAAAGTTCAATGTTTAGTTTTTCAACTCTTGAAGGGCGTGGGTCTTTCACCCCACATACCACGACGATTGTGACTTTAAACGTCCCCAATATGTTAGAAGGTGTAAGTTGGTTATACACAGCGCAGTGCGGCTGACAGACGAGTGCGCTGTTGGCGCCTAAGTATACGTGGAGCTCCGCGTGTTCTGTTCAGCGCACCCCTCGCCCAGCAGCCTTGAGCTTCATCTAATCCCCCAAACTTGCGAATCACTGCTCACGAGGTATGATGTCGAATGTGCTTCAGAGGAAGTATACATTGTAGAACAAACCACCGATCATCTACTTCGTGCAGGTAGACCAAGTTCTGAAAGCGGAATGTGTGTTACGGGTGTAACTTTTATAGCTTCATATGTGGTCAGTTTCAAGACTTGCAACATCGTTGATGCTAGCTTAGCCGCTGTTCGTCATCAGCTCGATTTAGGTGCCATAGTCACATCGGACTTCTGCCCTGGTACTAACATTGTGTTGCTAGAAAGTCATTAGCAGGCTAGCAAGTTTCAGTCGCGCTCTCAGTACATTCTCAACTGATACCCTTTCGCATGTCTATAGCACACCAGTAAGACCTCTACTGAAAGTAACCACTCAGGCGTGTGTTTCCTTCTGAAGAAACGACGTAGCCGCCCTAGAGGCTATCTGAAAAATAGGTACCGAATAGATGGAAGGCCTGTCTGCTTCGTCTTATGAGGTCCGCCTCTCAAAGCTAGAACTGTTTTCCTTAGTCCTTAGGCGTCCGGGCGTACAAGATCCTTTCAGCTCATCCACTGTCACCACTACGATGAGTTTCGGAGGTAAGAAACACAAGGTTTCCATATCGCGCAGCGGTCACTTATGTAGGCGGCATAATTTTGCCATCTGAGTCCGCTCGAAATGGAGTGCGCTAGCGGCGGTGATTGTCCTGGCAAAATCAGTCGGTGACTTCAAGAAACAGCTAGTTGATTGGATTATTCTAAATTGGCCACTCGCATTCAATGCCTCGTGCCCCTTCACTGTTGTCAAATGAGATGACCTAACACTGGGATAAATTCACAGTAGTTGTGAAAGCTTGTGGCGAGATACGTTCCGATGGGGCTGAGCTTGCGAAAGAACTGGATTTCTACCATACTGATATATCTTATGAACAGGCGTAGCTCGGTTCCGCCTGTCCCTTAGTATAACAGCGGTCGTCAAGAGTTGAACGCAAACCAAAAGCCTGGGAAAACATGATGGGTATCACTTCGCTGGACAGCCGAGATGTAGAGCGGGTCTTCGTGTCTGTGAATAGCAGAATGTTATTTTTCATGGTTCGCGGTTGTGTAGACCATCGAGTCGACGTGGGTGAAGCCGTATTTGAAGAAGGGTTATCTTATCACCAGCCAAGTGCGCTAACCTAATAGGCGGGCTCAACGCTTTGGGGGAACAGTTCAGCTAGTCTCAACCGGACCATATAGACAACAGGGCTCTAGTGTCCGATTGTTTTCTTTCAGGCAGTCCTCCGTCGCAGGCAGAAGTGGTTCTGGAACTCGGGTTACTTCACCACAAGAAGGCTTCTGGCCAAGATCTCTCCCTTCCTCTTTTCAAAGATGTTGGAGAAGGGTTGGTATAGAAACTGACAAAAGCCCTTCAGACGGTTTACGAAGCTGAGCAGATAGCTCGTGAGTGTGCTTATCAATAACGATTTCCGTTTTAAAAGAAAGGGTCCAAAGTCTATGTGACAAACACTGGGGTGCTAATCTGAAACCTGTTACGTTCAAGTTACTCATCGGCCTTATGGCACGTCGGCTCTTTGAACCCTGGGAGAACCGTGTACGTGAAGAATGTACTAAATTTAGACTCATCCGAGGGTGCGTTTACCATAATTACCTTCTAGTTTGCGACGGATCTTGAAGTGTCTTCCCTCATCGTCAACTGACCTGCTTTTGTTTATGTTGGTTTTTGTTTTTTAAAAACTGTTTTAAAGCAGTTTCAGAGAAGTGTGCCGAGTGGCAACTTATGGGCAACTGTTTCGGGTGTTCATCACTTCTGGCGGTGTTCACTAACGGTGTCTAATCACCTCTGTTAAGTTTTGTAATAGGTGAAATTCTGAAGGATATACTTGAGGAATCCAGTTAGTTTGATGTTGGGTTTCTTCTTGGTACTGCGTTCATTCAATTGGGATATGTGGTTGGTATCTTCTTATTATGCCCCTACCGAAGGAAAGCAGACCACACTACACCTGGTGGATGCCCGGGTTGGTCTGTATGCAGTGCGTCCCCTGCTTTCAAGCTATCGCTTGCTGCTTCAGGACTGGGGCATTCCCACTCCTGTTCTCTTTATTGCAGGTTGTCCACTCTAGATACGACCTTTCCACATATTTGGTTGGTATACTCTCGTCAGTTTATGACATTGCTGATGCAATATCAACAGAAACAGTGAAGGCACGTAACGTCTTTGTTAGCTTGTACCATCTAAGGCGTCCAACTGTCTGGTTATCTTTGGAGAGGGTGCATAATGCTTAGATGTAAGGCCTGTTCGCTACGAAAGTATAAACAGACTCTTGTTTGACTTCCGTTGTCTCCGCCAGTCAGCACACATCAATTGGGACGGTCGCGTAAAGAATGCTGTCGTTCAGCAGCGCGTATTTTGGAATCTGTGATGAGTTGGTTGAATGATCACTCGAACCATTTCATCCGCTTCGGTCTTTTTGGTAATTTTTCCGCCAGAATATTCCACGGTACTGTTGGTATGAGTGGCGATTCGAACGGCAGTACCTTCTGGTCAGCCTAATGTCTTTTGATGGAATGAGTGATCACCTTCTCAACACCCTTTCTGAATTGAAAGACTGGAAAAGTAATTGCAACAGTCCCTCTGTTGTACGCCGATGGAGCCGTGCCTCATTTTTGAAACGTTTCTGGGAAGTCGGTCGTGTGTGGTACAACTCCGTAAGTGACACTTGTCCTGATTGTTTCCCATCGGTCACACTGTCATGACCGTACCTAGTAGTACTGATGGTTCAGTCAGCCTGGCTCTCAGGATCAACGCATTATGCAAGTGTGAAAAATGTGTATCAACGATCAACGTTTAATATCCTGTTTACTCCTGAGCCAGCAGATGTCAAGAACTAGAGATTGGCCTTCATTCTGACTAGGATGTTCGGGACTCTTCCAGTGTTCCAGATATTTCACTGTCGATGTTTGTATCCGATCGCCTTCATCAGGTGGTACCAACAAGTAGGGTATTTGGTTCTAAGCATCAAGCGAGTTCCGATTTGGAAACTATTTTGCTGATCTTTCCTACTTTCGCTTATAGCTCGGTCGCTGGCTTGCATTGTGTAAGCACTGTTTTGATTGCTTGAGTATAGACGGTCGATTTTGGTAGTTGGGTTCACTCTCCTCCCTTTTTATTGACTAGAGCGTACCGTTTTCTTCATGGTTATATTGCATTTCAAAGTCGGCGAAAACCACAACTGTATTGCGATTTTTGGTGATGATGGTGTTCCTGAGAAGGTAGTCGACTTACATTTCAGTTAACATCGTAATCATAGTAGAATCTAGGTCTCTAACAGGAACGTTTGGTTGTGTGAATCCGCGCCTACTCGGTGTTACGGAATGTTCCAACTCTTTCCTGGCAGTAGAAATTGTTCGTTGTTAGTTTTGTTGATAGCTTTGAAATTACATCTTTAACACGCGAACCCCTAGTTTTATTGGTTAGATTACATCAGTGAGGTAACTTGGCCGGCTTTAGTTATGAGCGAGTGAGGTTAAAGCCATTGTATTTGTTACGGAAGCGTATCCATCGTAACGAGACTTCGGCTAAACTTAACATTTACAGAAGGGTTTGACAAGGCCGATCTCTTCTAGAGTTGCTAACCTCGCGTATCAACCTTATCCCGTGAACCGACGAGCTTGTTCAATTCAAATTCACTCTGTGCTGGATGACAGTAGATCTGTAGTTTACAAGGTTAGTGCTGCCTGTAGGCGGCAACGGCCCCCTCCAGTGAATTGGTGTTGTGTGGTCCTGTGTGGGTTCTAGTCCTCGTACTCTTATTAAGGTTAACGTGCACTTAATGTGTTTAACACTTGAGTAAGTTAAGCTTTCGGCAGTTACAAGATGTTCGCCACAGTGTGACGTACATAGTTGCACTTCATCGGTGACGAACGGTGACCACGTCTCCAGACATTACTTATACCCATTTGTTTGGTGACACTTCTTATTCTCACTTGGAGTCAAGTTACTGAAGCTTCACAAGGCGTCCGAACGGGTTAAACTCTCTCCCACTCTTTTACAAATAGAGGCTCGGTCTTGGTGAAAGACCTAACGACCCTGCTGCGGGAACTGTTCCAACTGATCGGGGTTTGGCTTCCGTCATCCTCATTTTCAAAGGGGCCCACTTACTTCGCTTGCAAATCACTGCGAGATGAAACTGATTGATGTAGTGTCGAAGCTGCCTTCAGACTTTTACTTTGCCTAACACGCGACCAAAATATCCTCATGGAGCAAAGTGGGTTTCGTCCTGGTCGTTGCTACAGTGGTCACATCTTCACATTCCGCTGTTCATGTGGATGGCCGACAATTGTTGCAATTTTATTTATCAAAGAGGTTCTAGATTCAGTTGACATTCAGAGAGTCTCTCAAGGAAGAATACGCTTGTGATGTGTGCCAACATCCAGAAAACAATTTTCTGTGACCTCAGTCCGGGTTAGGGTCTATGGTGACATATCGCGACCTTCAACAACTAAAGTGGAGTGTCATAAAGTTCCCCAGCTTCCCATTTCTAATACAAATTGGCAGTAGACGAGGTCCCAGAATTTACCCTAACATTCGATTTTGAGCCATAGACCGTATACAAGACTGCTCTAATCTGTGGTGTTGAGGATCACAGAACATGGTCGGGAAACTAGAGATCTTAGTTTGTTAATTTGATATTGCTTTTGCCTATTTCAAATGCAAAATGCAGTTGCGAGATTTTCAGGGCTGTGCGCCCGCTCTCATTGTTGGAGACGAGTCTGACCAACCTTGGCAAACCGAGTGGTGAACGATTTCATTTCTCTACGCCAAGTCATCATCTGACCACCTCGCATCCTACATCAGTCGGCCGCAACATCGGCAGAGTGCTTGGTGTGACAGACGACTAGCTGACATCCATAGTACATGAATTATCCATCTAAATATGTGTAAACGTAGGGAGTGAACAAGCGAATTCGCTTGTCAATCACTACCAACTACCCGCTTCTTAATCTTCTGGTTGTTTTGTCCGTTGGCATTTGCCGATGCAATCGATCGAACGCGACCTTCGGTGGTCAAATACCTGAAAGCGGTTAACATCCACCCTGAGCAACCAGGTTTCGCAGACGTAAAGTAGTACAGCATACAGTCTAAGTAAGAATACGTAAACAGAACTCGATATGGCATGCACCGAACCAAGCCTGTATGTGTATTTCTCGCTCGGGGTCAAGCTGATCGGTTCGAGTTATGTCCACATTTTCCCGCAGTATGTTGAGTTGCCGGAGTCATGTTAGTGTCCGAGGATTGTTTTGTGCAAATCTGGTGCCTTTAAAGCAGACGTGCAGGTTCATGCGCATCAACCCTCCAGTTTTAATTCCCTTCTGTCAGTTCTAGTCGGGTGATTTCACTTTGAAACATTCCCCGCAATTGCGTCTCTTTCAGGTTATCACTTCTGCCAAATTATTCACTAGTAATGCAGCTTCAACACTCAGCGATGGATTTGGTGGATTCCAGCGTAAATTGACTGACTCATCCTTCTCGAACAGCCAGACTCCCGGATCGTTTGGTGGATTCCGAGTTTTCGGTGTGGCTTCGGAGTTCAGCTGGTAGTGCACTCTTCTATTCTAAGCGTGCTTTGTCTGTCGCTGGTTCGAATCCAGTTCTATCTCTTCTGAAGTTGACTGTGTCAGAGACTGGTTGCATTTTCAAAGTTGGTAGGTATGCTCGGTTTTCAACACCCTGGCCGTTCGATGCAGTGTGGCATTTACCATCCATCTGCTTCAATTAATTTGGAATCACATTTGATCTTGATGGTGTTAGGTCACCCAACTTAGATTGAGGCGACCACAACCTGTTCGGTTAGCTAACTTCCTGATCGGCAATCATTCTTTAGGTTGGTGCCTAAAGCTTAGTTTTCCAATTATGTGCACTGTAACCAGGTATCGATTTCCCGTTAGGGTTACTTGCACTGTTGTATTTTCTTTTATCAATCCTGATACTACTATTTTCGCCCTTTTATCTTTAAGGGTATTGAAGGACCATGTGCCTTATCGAGTACACTTAGCGAAAAGTCCCTACCACCCCCACCGGAATTCATTGAACACCGCAATAAACTTTGGACGAAATTACGGAAGGAATACGATGATTTTGTGGCCTCACAGCCTCGAGCCCCAATTCAAATCACTCTTCCGGACGGAGCTACAGTGGACGGAAAAGCCTGGGAAACAACTCCAATGTCTATTGCAAAGAGTATCAAGTGTGTACCTCGGGTAACGTACTGGTAACAGATGTTTATCGCAATAACTGGTTTACCATTTCCACTAGGTCAGAGCTTTGTTTTCGACGCCGGAGTGAAACTACATGGGTCATCGCCCTTGTTTACGTAATATCACACATATATGTACATGTATGCAGTGGCTCCCCTAAGGAGACCACTAACATGCCCGACTGAAGGTAACTTACTAGGGGTGTTATCTCTTGAAGGGAAGACAGCATAGACCATGTGTTGACAGTGCATAGTAGCGAAAAACAGTTCGTTTGGATCGTTTTTGCATTGCATCTCCCTGGTTTAATATCCTGCTGTTGATATCATCTTTTCTACACTGTTTCTAAGACGCTCACACTGTTGTTGATAGAAAGTGTGTACGGCTTTTTCATAAGGCATAGCCTCCTATGGAATGACACTGCCTTCTAGGAGCAGCTTTATTTGTCACGTACGTCCCATCCAAAGATTACCGATGAGTTGTCAATTGTGAATCACGGACAGTGTATGGCAAAAAATGTAGCGTAACAGCACCACATGCTTGTAGTCCACACCTTATCTACTAGAATGCATGTCAAGTGATGTATGCACTTCACCACTGATCTATCTTGAACTGTAAATGGTGAGGTAGCATTTGCACGTTTAAAATCCATGAGACAATGATACTGACGGTGTGGGACAACTCCGACCATCTACTTCCTCACCAGATTGACTGTCTGATTTTCGATATTCCAAGTAAATGAATGCGGCAGTCTGTAGGGCCCCCATTTTCTATATGGGCTTCGAGACCGGACGAAAGCCAACGTTCTTTCCTTACAGTGAGCTTATCGCTTGTTACCATCCTACACCACATTTGAAAGCGTCTCCAGCGTTCTTTTTGTGGATCATGATGCTCTCAACAGGTGAGACGTATTAAGACCACGAATACTGGTCTCATCTGCACGCTGAGCTATCTGGCCAATACACTACTACGGCCTTCTTCACTGTAGATTCATGCGGTGAGGTGGCCATGGAGTGCGTGTATGCGTCGACGTAACGTTGCGTTGAATACGGAGATGTTCAGATTGCCATAGCTGAAGATCCGTTATCTGACCGTCTAGTTGTTCACACAGCGCATTTCCTGTTAATTATTTTATTAGTCGAACGCTGCATGTGCTCAGTGATTTAAGAGGTGTTTTTTGGGACAAGTCCATCTTACCCTTTCGGAAAACGTAAGATCCCCTCTTTCATCCCACTTTTTCACAATATTTGCAACATGGCTAGACCTCTGGCTGGGTCATGTACTTCTGATGGTAGTCATGGGTTTATCGAGCTGGGTGCTTTCATCTAATTGATGAACTGTTGGGTAGGCCACGTTGTGACTTAGCGAGCTCCTGTTTGGTAGAGTCGATCAGCGTCGTCTTATAATTCACAGACATTATGGAGGATCAGGCAGGGTTTCGTCCTCGTACTCAAATTCTGGAGCAGCTTCATGTGCATCGCCGGCCAACAGCTGCTGTATTACTCAACCGTAAAGGTGTTTTCGATCCAAGGGATCGATTTGCACTTTGAGAGTCGCTTAAACGCAGGATGTACTGTCCGCGCTTTATCCCCATATTTCACATCAGGTTAGGGTTTATGGTGAACTGCATAACAGTCTCTGCATCATGTGCGGCGTGCGTCAAGGCCGTCCACTCCCACCGTTGCTGTTTTATTTTACCATAAACGAAATAATGGAGGACTGCCTGCGGCATTCACAAAATGCTGGCATGGACCTGTTACCTGATGGAGGGCTGACTGATCTTGATTATGCTGACGATAAGGTGTTGGTGTTTGACACTTTCTAAGCAGCACAAGCAATGTTAGACGCTATTCCGCGCTCTGCTAAATACTTCAGCGCGCGCTTCGTTGCCTCTAAATGCAAAGTGGTTCTGCAGGGTTACTGTGATCCCGTAGATTTTTTGTTAGATAATTAAATAACGGAGTTTGTTGACCGGTTTGTGTACCTGGAAAGCTGAGTCAACGGCAACCGAAGCTTAGGAAATAGCAGCGTTCATCTCTGAGGCTAAGGTGGTGTTCTCTAATCTGGAGCACTTATGGCGACAGAGAGGTATCACTTTGATGCTTAAAGGTCGCGTATATATGACAGTAATGAGGGCTGTATTATTATACGGCAGTGAAACATGACCGCTCAGGGTAGAAGACGTGGACCGTCTTCAGGAATTTGACCACCGATGCCTGTGTTCGGTCGCTCGTATCGGGTAGCACTGACGAGTAAACAACGAGGAGGTTAAGAATCGGGTGTTTGAATCTGATTGTCAGACGAGTTCTTTTGTTCAGTTTTTACATTTTCATTGACATAATGATTAAGTCATGTATTAAGGATGCCAGCTTGTCGTCCGCCACACCATGCACTCTGCTGACGCTGCGGCCGATTGGTGCAAGATGCGAGGTGGACAGATGATGACCTGGTGTAGACAAATAAAACGTTTACCAAGAGGTTAACCACTGGTCGGGTTTGTCTCCTAGGCTGGGCCCCCGTGACTCAGAGTCAGCGCCTTGAGACGTTAGGTGAGATGGCAGCTAACCGAACCCAGTGGCGTAAATGTTGTTGTTTGGCCGAGTTGTCTCTGAAGCAAGTTCACTTACTGACGCGGGGCAGTGTAAGCCGTAGGGAAGCTGTCTTGCTGATGACGCCTTACTTTCACTTATGGCTCGTTTGCTTGTTTGCAGGATGTAGGCATCTTGATGTTCATCATCATCATCATAGACAGCAATACATCAGTGGTTCACACTAATGCTTAACTGCCACACAACCATGAAGAAAAAGCAAACCCTATATAGAAAGAGAGAATGAAAAAGAAGGGGACGGGAAGGAACCTAACTACTGAAAATAACTACGTCCCTATTCAAACATTCAACATCAAGTTGCCTACACCTTGCAAACAAACAACCGAGCTGCAAGTGAGAGTAAGGCGTCATCAGC
>QNGE01004561.1:27412-59227 GCA_008508345.1 Paragonimus westermani
CTTTCTTGAATATAGGAACTATTATCGAGTGACCCCAGCTCGAGGGGATAGTTTCCCTCGTCCACACAAGTTGAAACAAATGAGTCAAAGCTTCTACTAACGCCTCTCCTCCTTCTTTGAAAAGTGCGGACAGGAGGTCATCTGGACCAGCAGCCTTACTACGCTTGAGAGCCGCAATGCAATTGCGGACCTCAGTCTCATTGGGTGGTTCCAAGTCTACCAACCGTGGCACTACATCACAAGTTTGTGGCGGCAACGCGGTAGAAGCAGGAGGCCAGTACCGCAAGGCAGCGGGTGGGTGGCGGTGTACCAGAGATGGTACGTTTTTCGGGAAGAGATGCCAGCCATCTTCCAACCCCCAACCTGGAGGACCAGGAGACTGTGGTTTGTCAGACCTGTTGGCCTGCCTGGTATGAGTAACTCTGTCCAGTTTGGCCCAAAAGTTCATCGAGATGCGCACGCCGTCACATCACGTCAAGGTCCAGTCTCATCGTGACGGACCAGTCTCATCGTGACGGACCAGTCTCATCGTGTTGAATGTTTGCATATGGACTTAGCTATTTTTTTGGTGGTTAGGCCCCTTCCATTCCCTTTCTTTTTTCCCTTCTCTCTTCCTATACAGGGGTTGCTTTTTTATTTTTCATGATTGTGTGGTAGTTAAACGTCAGTATGAACCGCTGATGTATTGCTGTCTACAATGGTGATGATGATATAATCCGCAAATCACTTGACCATCTCAATCGTCTAGTGAAATTGCCGTTTAATATGGTGGTGTATTACAGCCTTTCATCATTAGATTTTAATTTTCCACACAACTCATAGACCAGGCTTCATCCTCACAATTGTCCTCTTCGCGGCCACTGGCGGCCCGGCCAGCACTCAGACCTGAATCAGGGTGTATATCAAACTGGTCGATCTCATTAGACCATGAAAAACCACCTGTTCTGGCTTCACTCAATTCCTTCTTCCCATATAGCCATGTAGATAGCAGTGTTATGGTTGTAAAAGTGTACCGATATTATTCTTGTATTATTGGGCCAACTTTTCATGCCTGTCAGTATGACAGTTCATCATATGACACTCAGGGCCCCACCGAATGAACCGTCATTTTAGCGATCATCTCCAGGTGGATATCATGCCAAATGGCAAACTGAGATAAAGTGTGTGTGTTTTGAACCGGTAGCTCACCACACTGAACAGGTGAAGTTCGGAAGCCCTCGTAAGTTACAGAGAAGTGATAGGTGTCACTCCACCATAATGTTGCAGCTGTTTAACGTGAAGGAGATAGCCGTTTATCAGTTGTGACTAGCAAACATTTTGTTGCACTCTTGGTTGTATCGACCTTTGTTAAATACTTACATGGTTTGAAGCGAATTGGCCTATCACATCATAGTAATCACTTGTTTTGCCTTCTGAAATGACTGTCTGTTATCTGCTAACTACCATTTTGGCTTTTCCTTTAAGCAGCGTTGATTTCTTCATTAGAATCCCCTCTTACGTTAACAATCCTCATTGTAATGTTTGTGTTGTTTGTCACCTTACCATAGGTTGTAAAATCTAGTCCTCTGGCAGTCCGTATTTCTATTTATTCTTTTGAAAGGTATAAGTGGCGTGTCATCTCAACTTGTAATCGAGCATTAGTGCGTACAACGTTTGGTGGAATGTATAATTGTTGTTGGAGCAACATATGTATCTTTCAAATCGAACTGTTGCGCTACGAGGCACCTTAATGTGCTCTGATATTGCATAGTAAGTGCAGGAACGCAGTCATTTTGTATACTCAATATTTTACCAAAACTACTCTGCTGTAACAGAATCCCACTGAATACGAGCACGATTGGTCGGTGCGAGTAACTTCGAACGATTAACACGAATTGAAGTCGCCTTCGATTTGACCCGGACTCCTAATAGCAAAAACCAACGGAAACTGTAGAAGCAGACTCCGGATAAGTAGTGCAATTTGACAGGAAACGTTCCACAACTTTGCCTGAGAAACATCTCTTTACATATAGAAATAATCGACCTTGAAGTCGCGTGAACGCACGGAGACATATTTTGGTCCCATACTGCTCCAATTTTCGACAATGGTTTGAGATGTTGGAATTTCAGTGGGTGAATCATGTTCTTCGGATTAGGTTTAGCCCTTCTTAGGCAGAAGGAAAGAATTAAATAGCACCAAGTGCAGTGTTTGGTTATGTTTCGTTGGGGGATTTCATTTTTAGTCAACACCATTTGTGCGGCTCGTTGGTTTGATTTCAGTGATAATGGGATGTTGACTTTCAATCACTCAATCGCAGGTTCAAGCCAGGGTTACTCTGACTGTCCCTGTTTATATCTAGTTTGTCTCGCAGTACTCACGCCACGTGAACTAACGTTTCGCTTGGTGGCTGCCTGTTGAAAACGCTGGCTAACAGTGAGAATGTAGGTCGGTTTCTATCAGATGCTGGAATAGACGAGGTTCACTTGTATTCGCACGTTTGACTGACTTTGCCTGAATTCATTGCGCGCATGTCAGCTGCATTAGCCTCTATTCCAAGGCTATGCCGGGTGCATGTTGCACACTGCGAATTCTAGTACCGTTCCACATGTGAATTGATTGGAAGCTGTTCTTTATTCATCGGATTTTTCTTTCTGTCCAGCATCCACATCGCAGTGCTCGGTGCCTTGCCACGTACGGCGTTACACGCTTGTTCTCAATAATTACAGACTGTCAAAGCCTGGATAGAAGCATTCACAGCAACGTGGTTCGAAACCGTGATTGCATTGTTAGGAATCGGGCGTCGTTACCACCGAGCTACCCTGAGTAATGTTTTACTTTGTCCAGTAGTCGCTTCTATTCACTTGCCGGTCCATGTCTCCCACGATTTTGTGTTATTTGTTTTGAGAAGACAGAGTAGCGAACAAGATTTGTTTTCTGTGTTGAATCATCACGCTAATTACAACACAATAACTATGAAAACAGTGACTAGTGTGAGTCAGAAAAACGGTCACTATAGGTTAAGGACGACGTGTTTGTTATCAGTTACGTGATCACTGTTCCAAATCGTGAGCTTGATTGGTTGTGTTGCTCTGTACATGTAACGTTCAGTTTTTGTTCAACAATGCGACCTACTGACAGAGAGATGGAGTGGCAATGGGCTCGCCTCTTGGTCCCCTGTTAGCTGACGTTTTCATGAGTAAACTAGAGACCAGCCATTTGGGTGCGGTTATCGAACAATTTGCATTTTACAAACGCTATGTTGATATTTTTTGCGTCATCAACGAGAATGACCAGAGTTATGGCAGCTTTTAACTCCGCTCATAGCAGTGTTAAATTCACCAAGGAGTCAGTGAACAATGGTGGAATAATTTTTTTGGATGTTGGTATAGTAAGAAGGGAAGATGGTTCAATCCGACGAACGGTGTACAGAAAACAGACTTGGAGTAGCCAGTACATTCACTTCGACAGTTTTGTTTCACTGAATCAAAAGCGAAACCTCATAAGATGCCTGATGGGTAGAGCGTTAAAGATCTGCGCCTGTGACTCTTTACAAGCTGAGCTAGACTTTCTAGCAGATTGGCTACCCAATGCGTTTCATTGAGAAGGCGATGCAGGCGGTAGAGTTGAAACTTAAGCTACCCTCTGTGAATAAAAAACCTGCGTTTATTAGTCTTCATTTCAAGGTAGATCCCATGGCCGAAATTATCTCCAGAAATTTAAGAAAGTCAGTCGAAACAGCCCACCTTGCCGCTCAAGTGTGTATCAGTTTCCATTCAACACCCATTATCATGTCACAACATGTTTTACAACCAATTATTGTGTATACCCGTTTGTTTGCTCGTGTCGAGCATCATATATTGGTCGTACTACAAGACGACTGTCGGACAGAGTGCGTGGACACCATTCTGCGTGGTTGAACAGTGGTGTGACTAAAACGGTTTCAAGCGCGATTGTTGCTCACTTGACCGACTCTAATCATTCTGTCAGTAAGAAGGATGCTTTTCGGATTGTCTAGGGAGTGCCGTGGAATAGATCAAAAATGGTGACTGTTGCCGAAGCCATTAGCATCCGATTACGCAACCGTGACCTCTGCGCTCAGAAGAAGTTCGTGCGGACACTTAACCTCCCCTGGCCCACAATCAATCAAGCCCATGATTTGGAACAGTGATCACGTAACTGATAACAAACACGTCGTCCATAACCTATACTCTCCGTTTTTCTGACTCACACTAGTCACTGTTTTCATATTTATTTTGTTGTAATTAGCATGATGACCAAACAGAAAACAAGTCTTGTTCACTGCTCTGTCATACTCATGACTTCAATCAGTATTTTCGAACGAATTATTTGTTTTGTTCCAACCTTATATTCAGACAGTGCTAATTTTATAACTTTATAGCAAAAATTTGGCCGAGCATGCGGTGATTGCTCGGGTTGACGGAGAGTTATGGGATCTGCTGCGGCCATTTGAGGGGGACGCTACGTTAGAGCTTTTGAACTTTGAGCATAAGGATGGTGAGTCTGATTGGTTTTATTCTGCAAAACTTAGATTTTCATTTCGCTTCTGCTCTTTCAAATAGTTGTTCGTCATCCTTTTATGTCTGTCTTGTATGGAGAATTCCACCTTTGAGTTTAATGGTTTTACGGACAAACTCGTATTCTCTCTCAACTAACCCACTGGTAGCTACCGTGGAGACTACCTCGAAGTTTCTCTCTATACTTAAACAAATTCTTCTCAAAGGATCGTGTCATGAGCCGAAACTATCATCTACTCGGCCATCAGTTTTATTGATATCGCTTGTGATGGGAGAATGTGTATTCACTTGAATTGTTACTTGTTCTCGGTTGGCGGTTCGACCACCCATTCGGACTACCTGTACCTGATGAGTCCAAACAAGGCCGAAACTAGTCACGAAGTGTCGGTTTGTGGGCGCGCATCACTGGAACGCTGAAAACACTATTTCGAAGTCTTGCGGCTGTAGCCAGTGTACTATCAGGGTGTGAAACAAATAATAACTCAGCTTTTCTTTCCATTATAAATTGACCAGTCGTTTGATGTGGTTGCATGTGCAGTGTTTGGTGGCCTTGTAGAACCTGAAGTCAGGCTAAGTTTGCACACACCTTCTGTTGGGGATCTAGAATCTGTACTAATTTGATTGTGAGACAGTCGGCACTAATAACCTACAAGTAGTTTCTTAATTATAATGCATTGTTATTGTGATACCCTCCAACTACCATAAATATCTATCATTCGCGTGTTACAATGTGTACACCATGGCACCTCCGATTGTCTATCATCAACCCCTCCATTTGAATTTCATATTCGGGCGTTTATCGTTGTCATGTGACAGCTTTATTTAACGTATGTGGTTCGTTTGTACAGCCCTTATCGTATAGTTCAGGTGATTTATTCACTAATCGTTTGCTGTCTTCCACACTTCCTTTTCAAGGTCAGTACGTCTTCTGGCACTCTTCTGCTCACATACTTGGTGAGGCTCTGGAACAAGCATTCGGCGGTCACCTGTGCTACGGGCCACCGATTGAAGAGGGCTACTATTACGACATTTGGCTTCCACAAAAGTACGTGGCTTCCCATGTGTTAGTTCTACACTCGGTTCTTTTTCCGAAATGATGCTGTGGCCTGCATGACACATCGCGGGCGTTTTTGATAAACATTCAGGTTAGTTGTTTCTCGCCTACCTGGGGAACAATTTTTAACAATACTATATTAAGGAAACGGACAAATTTATGGCCACACCGTTCTCTACTTTTTCTTGCAACAGTTGACTGCCTTATTGACATGTTCACTAAGTGAAACACAGTCCATTTGGTCACAAAACATAGAACATAAGTAGTTTAAACAAGGCTATTGTCTGCTCTTCCAGTCTGTCGGATTGTACTGCTCTTGCGGTACACCAATTTTATATCTGTCAACCGGAACTAAAACGTCATCGAGGCGTGCAACTACCACGACTGGAACGTTCGTCGTAAATTCTCTAACACTAACGTTAAGTGAACACTGATTCACCTGCGGTATCTTCATTCCTTATCTGTTATGCCTAGTTATTCCATTTATTTTCACGCTTTGTACCTAAACAGCAAATTTTTGCTGCCGGTTTGACCGGTTGTATAGTTATTCCACCCTAAAGGGGACCTCACTAGGATAGTTCTTTGTACACGGTGATCGTTCTATAGGCGGAACATTGTTAAGATTGCATTGCAGCCGAGCATCCATCTCAGCTTATTTTTCCTGTCTTGCCGTATGCGTAGAATGCGAGAAAGCGAATGTGTAATGCTTATTAGCAGACATTTTTGCTTTTTTCTCGGCATTTCGTTACGACGAAAAACTTGATGCCAGTATTATCCGTTAGCCGCTCTGAGCAAGATGTGGGCGATTGACACATCCTCTGCTACCATCTCCACGTTCCTCTTACCGTCGACATCAGAGTTTTTTTTCTTACAAATAATCTCGCGTACATCAAGATTGGGAACACTCGCGAAACATTTATTTAACAGTCGTCAGTGTAGCATAGTGAACGCTATTCCATTTATCTTTTGTTCCATATTGGTGAGAAGCTTAACACATTCCCTCAACTGAACCAACTTCCACTCATATGAAACATTCCGCTTGTTCGTCTCCTTACGCTCCACGTGAGTGATATTTCTGCAACGAAGAGGTTTTCTTATTCCCGTGGACTGGCGGTCAATTTCATTGAAGCCATCTGATACCGGTCTTGTGTGAGTTCCAAATCGATCTGCCTTTTTCGTGTCTTTTGTTGGCGTTTGAGGGGTGCTTTCTCAAGAGGAGGTTTCAGCGCTAGTTCTGTCTATCATAGTGGTCCTCAGTGGGGAGGAGTTTTCCAATGCATGATTCGAATTTCTCAGCGTACAACTTGCACCAGTTGATCCATGCACTTCCAATTTTGATAGTGCATGTGAAGCGATGTTAAATATCTCCAATGTTCGAGTAGTCAGAAGTGGCTTTGATCATCGCATCCTTAATTCAGATTGATTGATGTCCATTGCTGGCCTGAGAACGTGACAACTCTCCTAATTGGTCATTATTGACTTTTTCAAAGCACACTTGGTTATAGGGTCATTTTATCCTGGTACATTTAGACATCAATTATTCGCCGATGCAGTATTCGTAACACCTTGAGCTTACTCTGCTGCGGGCTCGTGTGAACAGGTTTGGTGCTGTTTTGGACAGCGATGACTGTTCTTTTTAGGCGGTTGACGTGGTCCACAAAATCCTTCGTAGAGAAACTCGGTAAGGAGAAAAATGTGGGAAAAACTGAAACCAACTACAAATGTTTGGTTAGTTCGATTCTTCATCGGATGCCCTTCAGAAACATTACTGAAACAAAGTGAATGGCTGGTTTACATCGAGTAGTCGGTTTTTATTTTAGTTTGTTTGTTTGATCCACTATTAGCTACTGGTTGACACGTATTCACTTTTGGTTAGCTACTTCCACCATCCGTTATTTTCTAGACCAACCGTTTCACTGGGATGCGGTTGATTTTAAGTATCCTGTCCTAAATCTGGTAATGGGCCCATACGTCACTTACATCAAGCGGTTTGTCTCATCCGAACCCCGTCTGGGTCACTTGAAGCCAGAATGGACTTGTAATGGTTTGCCACCTACCCCGGGCCCATTTGTCCAGACTTGAAGGCCTCGAACGGTCGATTGCTTTGGGTGTTTTCGCCCTACCCTCAGTCACCACGACCGTCATCAGTCTGTCACTGAGAAGACCATTGCCCTGACACCTGTGAGAATGCCTGTCCGGTTTATCCGCCCCTTTCGGGCGACGACGACTGCCGTGGTCTATGCCAGTGTAAGTGGATGGCTGATGTACCCACTGGTGGACGACTGGAGGTGTTATTCGGGCACGTTCTATACTCAGTGTCAGCCCGGCAGCTTGGTACAGGCGGGCTGTCTTCGTTTACTCCTTGTACTCGGCCGATTCGTGCTGTCTCACTCCGTAAGGGCTAACCAGTCGCCGTATCTCTCAGCTTTCCCACGTGTACATTAGCCGTGCCAACTCGTTCTCCACTGAAGTTCGAAGAACACTCCTGGGATATTTCGCGTTGACATCGAGACATGTTAACCTGGGAAAGGTACGATGTACATATGCTTTTGTACACACTTTGCATAACTGCCGTCGCATCGTTCACGGAAAACATACGATCTTACTTTGGGTTTCTATATTTCTCGTGATCGCTGCCATGAGGATATAGTTGCGTGGATTGTCCGGAAGTACACTACAACGTAATTATTACGATTACTTCATATTTTACGGTTAATTTTGCAACGTTAGGCCACCAAATGTCTGCTTTTACCGTACGGTTGACTGACGTCACCATGCTTAACGTCCCCTCGTATGTTGTTTTCTCTTCTCGAAGTGGTCGGGCAGGTTGGGATGTTAATCGCAATACAGTTGTGGCAGGTGACCATGACCTATCGCGCCTGTTATTTCTTTACATACCGCTCACTTGAAATCACAACCACGCAAACGGCGTTCATTAAACTTTCTGACGCCCGCCTGGATAGTATTCTTCTAAGCAATCCGGTTCAACACTGTCTCCTATAATCGTTGTTGATGTTACGAAAACTCATTTAACTAATATCATGAGAACACACCTTCTGGCTATCAGGGTTTTGCCGAGCAACTATGACGTCATACATACACGAAAACACATCGTGCAACTTTATGTAGTTAGCTTCTTTCTTCAAGTTTTTTCCGGGGAAACAATTCGTAGTTTTACATTTTGATCATTTCAGATGCTATTTTGAGTGTACCACAACGTTTACCCTCTTCTATTTGGCACATTCGATCATCCGATGTTATTGCATTGCCTGATTTTGCAACCCCACATGAATAGAGTTGATTTCTTTCACTCAGTCTGTGGATTGAGCTATATCCTGCTTGTTTTTCCTTGTTAGTTTTTTGCTGACGTAATGTCGACTCCGGTTTGCTGATTTTTTAAAATGAAGATGGAGCGCACATTTATGTTGCACTGTTTACTATTTCGCAGATTTCAGTTTCCCAGTCGATCGTAAAAGGCCCTTTTTCTTGGCCAGTTATCGTTCATTTACTCTTACAGAGATCACAAGGGCATCGGACCGGAAGAGCATGCTTTGTTGGATGATCTCTGTCGTCGGATTTGTAAGGAAAACCAACCCTTTGAACGCCTGGAAGTGACGAAAAAAGATTTACTGGCAATGTTCGCTTATAATCAGTTCAAGTGCCGCATTATTGAAGAGAAAGTAAACACACCAACCACCACGATTTACCGATGTGGCTCGCTGATTGATTTATGTCGAGGTCCACACGTGCGCCACACAGGTATATTTTTTTGTTACCCATGAGCTGTTTTATGAGACTCAGCTAGCTGACTTTCGGATACTCTCCTTCTATTTACCTATATCACCATGAGGAACCGGGTACTGTTCTTCCTATAACATGCACAGTCATTTCCTCTGTCTTGTTAAGTATGCGCTTCTCTGCGGCTCCCCTTTCTGCATCGGCCTTCTCGCAGTATAAATTGGGTCGCCCTGCCTTCTGCATACATAGGGTTGGTAGGCGGAAACATGCTACGGCTGACTCCTCTCTCACTGTCTTGTCTAATTTAGCTCTCAGACCTCTCTCCATCCCCATTTCTAGTAGTTACTCTGCAGACCCCACAACGGGTATAGCTAATCATAGTAACACTGTGTCGACAAGTTCCATCTCTTACCATCCAGCGTCAAGCGTCGATCGTCCCTTGCCTAGACCTAGAATGCGAATTAATATATGTGCCTTCAACGTTCGCACTCTAGAATAGATAAGTCAGCAGACCGCTCTCGCACGAATGCTAGACTCGTTGCATGTCGGTGTCTGCTGTATCTCAGACTAGAATCCAAGACAGTAGTTAGCGTATGGAACTAACAACACCTGCACTTTCTACCCGATACTGGTTATACACTTCGGGTGACTCCACGGCCGCCGTTACCGGTCAGGCGGGAGTAGGTAGTCCCCAGCACGATGGCCACAGCAACATTAGTAGATTGGATTCTTGTTAGCAGTAGACAGGTTCCGTTAAGGCCAACTTTAGACGCAAAACTCTCAGCACTCCCTTCACCTTGTCTGCTTGTGCTCCAACTGACTGTAGTGAAGTCAGTGTCTTGGACGCTTTTTATTGAGATCTGGCTGCTCTCGTCCGGTCGACACATGGCTCTGATATAGTTGTTTTGGCCAGAGATATGAACGCCCTAGTCGGTCTCATTTGTGAAGCCGAGATAATGGGTAATTGTTGCAACTGTACGCTGAGCACAAGCTATTTTTAGCCAGAAATAGTTCTTGGCATCGTGCACGTGGCACCAGCGAGTAAGTAACGAAGAGGCTAGAAAACGGGTATTTGGTAGATTGTCAAACAGGTTCTTTTGGCCAATCTTTACATTTGTACGGTTAATTGGTGTTCTGAAGATGCCAGCTACTCGTCCGCCACACCAAGAATTCTGCCCATGCTGCGGCCAACTGGCGTAACACGCGAAGTGGTCAAATGGTAAGCTGAAGTAAAGAAACCAAGTCAGTCACAAAGGGGTTTGCCACTGTTGGCCGGGTTCGCCTCCCAGGCTGGACCTTTGTGACTCACAGAGTCAGTGGCTTGAGACTTTAGGTGAGATGGCGGCTAACCGAACCCAGTGGCGTGAATGTTGTTTGGCCGAGTTATCTGTGAAGTAAGTTCATGTACTGACGCGAGGCACTGTAAGCCGTAGGGAAGCTGTCTTGCTGATGACGCCTTACTTTCACTTATGGCTCGTTTGTTTGTTTGCAAGATGTAGGCACCTTGATGTTGAATGTTTGCATATGGACTTGGCTATTTTTTTGGTGGTTAGGCCCCTTCCATTCCCCTTCTTTTTTCCCTTCTCTCTTCCTATACAGGGTTTGCTTTTTTATTTTTCATGATTGTGTGGTAGTTAAACGTCAGTATGAACCGCTGATGTATTGCTGTCTACAATGATGGTGATGTTGATGGCAATGATGATTATTATCCTCATTCATTTTTGACGGTTTTTTATCTGCGTCTCTCCAGTTACTTTGATATATTGAAATCTAGTCAGTCGGGGCTTGTTATATCTCGAATAACAGGAGAGCTTTCTGTCCAGCTGGATCCCTGTCGATGATTTCCGCAACTTATTAGGATTCAATATTTCGTACAGAGTAAATAAGCTACACGATGGCAAACATTCTTTTTTCCATACGTAAACACACCAACCGATTGCAGTCTATTGGCAATCAAAGGTCGGTTCTCTTGGCGTCTTCCTGGTTTTCTTTGTCAAGCATTCAAGGCTAAAGTTCTGGTTTTTGCCAGAGACTTGAATGCTCTAGTTGATCACTTGTCTTCAAGCAAGGCGTCAGTTCGATTCTGGCAGTTTTCTTTCAGACAGCGGGCACAGATTTCTTGAGTTTGTGCTCAGACTACCATCTGTTCCTCGCTAATATGACCTTTAACCGCTCGCATTGTCGTTCGGCCATTTAATCTCTCACTTCTTTGCTAAAGGCGTTCACCCAGTTTGGGCGCAGCGAATTTGCGTGTGAGGTTTTCATTCGTAATGATCGGCTTTTTCGACTCTGACCAAACGCCCGTTTATACTAAAGTCTCTGTGTGCTTCGGTGGTGCTCCATGAGGTCGGCTGCAACGACCAGACAAAGAAGCTTGTGCAATCCAGCTGTGTGAACCAGTTATCTATTCAAACTTGCTGGTAAGCTAAATTTTACTTCACCCAGTGGCTTAGTACATGGAAAACTCAGAAAGCCCTTCGTTCACCTTGTTCTAATGGTTGTGGATTGAGTTATTATATAGTGTACAGCGTCGCCAGTGCATCATGTGACACGAGACGAGCGCGCGGAGACTAAAAGCCAGTCATCAACGTAAGAAAATCCAGTAGCTGGAAGCGACGATTGGAAGCTCACATATGCACTGTGCGAGACGTGTTGACAAAGAGAGACTGATGGTGCAACACAATCAACACACGTGGACACACGTCAACTGTGTTCGCATTCTTGACTTTGTATTTTCACACACTTTGTGTTGGTTGCCCGGTTTTAAACAACTTCGTAGATCAAGCGTCTTCGTTGGTGACAACAGGTTTATCGTTCTGCGTTCTGTGCACAGTCTTTACGTCGGTCAGCACCGGCCAAAAACAAGCATCGTGAGGCCTACTTCTCTCCGAAGCCTGCAAAAGAATCGCAAAACGTAATTGTCGATGTAAAGTTAGTTGGTGCATCGGGAATTTTCCAGGATTTTTCTTTTTACCCGGACCACCATCGTCGAACCGCCTGGTGTTAGTGAAGCAAACTGCAAAACAAACGGTTAATAATACATCTAGTAAATTAATTATCAACAGTAACAATCAACCGATTATTGCTATTATCGTCGGGATACAAATCCGAAGACAGAGTGAAAACCAGCACCGGTCAATGCGACTTACAGACCTATCTGTTTTCCATGATACACGCCTGCAGGCCTCCCCTAGTTTTTCCGCTTAGTCTTTTTATTATTTCCTAACCTTTTCAGTGACGTTTTCTTCTTGGTGATGGTGATGATGATAATATGTTATGTCCGCAAAAGATGCTTGGCCAGCAAGTTGGTTTATTGCGCAAACTTGCGTACAGGTCATGTCAAAAACTAAACCATAACTGCGTGCACTCATTTGCACGACAGACATGCACTCACATACATTGGGTGACAGTACGTTGTCATTCACTTTGGTGAAAGTTCTCACACAGCACGTATACACTGTTCGATAGTCTCTTCTCGTTCGTCGTGTTCGGGGTTTGTCCTCTTCCTCCTGAATGTCGCCTGTGGGTAATGTACTACTTGTGAGTAGTATACTACTCACAACAAAACTGCCTGTTATACAACAAATAGTTACGAAGACGTTAATGACTCTAAAGGTGATATTCCTCTTTGTGTGAGTACTCGCCCACTTTACCGCTCCGCACGGGTGATGTTCGTAGGCCGTCTGCTGTCACCTTTTTTTGTTGCACAGCTTTTTCCGTGTGTTGTGGCATTGTTGGGGTCCGTTTACTTGTGTTGGAAACATTTGGTTTATCTTTTCTCGAAGGTATTTCACTTGGTTAGTTATAGTCCGTACACATTTTACGCGTACCAGCCCAGGGACCATCATACTGAACCTTGTTTACACGCCGTAGGTATTGGTAGGTTGAAATATACAAGGCGAAGCCCTTGATTTGTTGTGGGAACATGAGGAAGTTGGCATCAATTTCGGTCTCCATTGATCCTGTTCGGTTTTCTGGCTGGAGTCCAAAATATGATGATTTTCGTTAGATGGCAATGCTGTAAGATGTGGATGCAGGCCGAATTTAGTGATAGTGTAGCGAGAAGGCGTCCAATAAAGCACAATCTTTATTGTCCAAACCGCTAGTCACATGCAACGCGCGCTCTCTCGTTTATAAGTCGCAATTCCAACCCGCAGCACCCCCCGGTTTCCGTTCACACGTCGTGTGCACTTCTAACCGGTTTACGTGCGTGACCGGTGCCTTCTATCGGAGGGTTTTTCGCTTGCCATTCCTCGTCCGTTTGTCCGATTCCGTTGCGCGATGGCTCGTCCGGCTGCTCGTGCTGTCCGCCATCCACCCAGTGTTGGCCTTGACCGTATTCCAACCTCGTGTCGAGATGTTCCTCTGAATGTTGGAAAAACCACGCCTCCGATCTGGCCGTTTGTCGTATTTCGCCTGCCCTGCCTCGCCCGTTGGTCCGATCTAGTCGAGCGATGACTCATCCGGTCGCGCCCGTTGTTCTGGATCCGATCGCGGCAGGTTTTCGAACGTACCTCCCCCCACGTTGAGGTATTCGGCCGAGCGTTCGAAAACTCGCACCCCCGACCTGGCAATCCACCACAATAGGATACTGTTATGTTTGTTGTTGTGATCTCCTTTTGCTATCTTTGTGCACGTTTCAATAAGTTTTTCGCTAACTACAATGCATGGAGGCAAATACCAATCTTTTCTCAAACTAATGTGTGCTACCGAACTAACAAAAAGAGTGTCTTTTCTCTCGTGATTTTCGTGCCGTTTCTTGCTGTTCATTTTTGTAGTAAACTATTTTTCCTCTGTTATCATGAGACCATTGTACGGTAACAGTAATAATTTCTATTCACAGGTGTTAGTCATTTTCAAAAATTTCTTTTTTAAGGTTGCGTTAAAGCTATGACTGTTACCAAGAGCAGTTCGGCCTATTGGGAGGGCCGAGCTGACGCGGAAACTCTACAACGAGTTTACGGCATCTCGTTTCCCGATCCGAAACGCTTGAAAGAATGGAGGCACTTACAAGTGAGTTCTGGCTTTCTTGTTGTTCGTTTCATGGGGTCACGGTAAATTAGCGTACACTATCACCATCATTATTGAAAGGAATTACTTTGTTAGTTAATCCTGATGCCCAACTACCAGACGGTTGTAAGATAAACGATTAGACAGTCCCGAATGAATAGAACACGAAATAGTTAATGGACTTCTGCGTTTATCTTCTAACGTTTAGCTTTAACCAAGGAAGTTACAGATGAAAGTTAGGTGGCATTTGCAGTTTCCACTGCATGCTGTATCGTTTTTTCGGGGACGACTCCGCCAAACAACGATATTATCCACACTACCAAACCTGGCTAGCTGTCGTTTAATTTATTCAAGCGCTGATGTTTTTGTTTGCGGATTCTCGTTTGGGGTTCTCACGCGGCCTGATAACTGTTTGTTTCTATACTCTAGTTTATCACTCGTCTACTTTATACTTTAATTGGAGCACCGGTCAGGTTAGACAATTATGCGAGTGTGATACTCTCAATAAAATATCCTGTTTCTCATCGTTACTTATTCATTGGTACTATCTAATCTGTGCTCCGTAACACGAACTTCGATAGGGAGAGTCTTAGTTTTCTTTCGTAATTGGCCCCATTCTCCTTCCATTGAGTAACACCGTTTTCATATCCCGTGATCTTTATGTATTTTAGACGCGCCTCTGGGTCACCGAGTGGATTTAAGTTGACAATAACCAAAATAGCTCTGGTGCTGTTGGAATTCGTTCTACTTCCTCTGTCCGCACCGCTACATGAACCGGTTATCAACCTCCAAAACTTCATTGCCTGAGAGTAGTTTTTTTCGTCACGTCTGTTTGAGAATCATCTCTTGGAAAAACTCCTAAATGGATTTCTGGTCACACGTTGTTCGGTTTATGTTGGCGAGTGTAATAGCACATACATTCTGGGTGAACTCGACAACACTTGATTACTTTTCGACCTGTTTTTGTACACTGGCTTTTTAGCGCATGTAACAAAAAACATTAGGTCTGGTTGTCGGAAATAAGTTCGTTAGTGTGGCGAATTTCCTTTCTCATGGAGCTTTCAGGTTATGTGCAAACACACGATCATATGTCGTAACGTAAAAATACGAATGGATTGCCTGAAAAGTGCTACGCCAAAGCTTTTGTAAGAAGCTTCTACAAAGTGTCATTAACTCGGTGCCAGGTTTGCTGATGAAACGATAAATACGATCGCTGTCCTATGTAAGATCGGCACCCAAGTATGCAATCTACCTGAGCGTTGTATCCTTCCTTCTTAGAAAGGTACCGTAGTGTCCACCTGACTCGAACTCAATGGTTAGTTTTGGATATCTATTTATTTTACAGAATAAATTGCGATTTTTCACCATCGAAACGTTGGACAGTATTTCTGTTTTGGATGTGTTTGACCGACCGGCTGGTAGGACTTTTTTGCACTAGCGAATCATTGTGTTAAAAACCACTAGTTGATGAAGACCGTTCTTATTCATCAACATTTTCAGTTGACACTTTTATATGTGTTGTGATCGGGTTCATACTGTTGTTGTTGTTGAACGATGCATGCTATCTGCATGTTCAGTGTATTCCAATATTTTGCGTTCGTGACGAAGCGAAATGTTAACGTCTTTCGTTATTGTTGAACTCGATCAGGGAGACCCAGTATTTCATACCGAAATTATTTATCGAAAGTTGGTTCTACACCTTATTTGGTTGATCAGAATAAAATACCTATTACAGTTTGCTAATGACATTCTATCCCATTCTGTCACAACTTAAATTACTAACATTCTGCACATAGTAATTTTGACGCTCCTACTCCTGAGTAAACATAATAATGACGGCTTGGAAAAAATCAGCAGCGTGGCAATCCTGGGGAAAGACGAGAAATCGTAGCATTCAGTACGACATTGTCACAACACCACGAGTATGAGGGTCAAAAGAACGTATAGTGGTGTCTACAGACAAATAGTGGGCACAGTTTTCGTGATACGATGGAATTTATGGATGGATGGATGTGCAACTTTGAACACTTTTAGTGAGAAAGGTGTGTTGGAAGTCCCATCCTGTAGTAGTAGTCTGTGGTAGAACGAATTGGGCATTTATGAATGGTTGATGGGGAAGGTAAAGGGTTTTCTCTCCAAAACAAAACCGTCATTCCGCGAGAAAGTAGTCGCCAGAAGTTTGTTTTGATTTGGCCAAGCTGAGTTGTTGGATGATATGGGCCTAAGGAGATATGTCTACGAAACAGAATGTGGACCCCGCTGAGTTTGATATCTAAGTTTTAATCACCACTGTGTGAAAACTTTCACCTACGATCTGGAGGGCAAATATAGCACCTGCCGTATCAAGTTTAACCGGTAACTTTGTGATCGGAACTGCTAACCTTTATTTAGGTCGCTTCGTGAACTACCTTGTACTGCTACCGATCGGTGGTAGCTGTTTTAACTTTGGACGCTTCGTTTACCGATAAGAATATAATTTAGAGCGTTCGATACAATCATGTTTTGTATGTGCGCCGTTGCACTGCTCACCTCCACAATTTTCTAGTGTCCGAGCCATGTAGGGCGTAGCCGTCCAGTCACTGGTCTACCGACTTCCCATTGTTCTGCAATTAGTTACTCATTCGTCTTGCTGCTCTGGTTCTCCGTTGGGTTACTTACCCATGAATGAGGCGATAGCCTAACTACACTCCGGTGTAATCATTACAGCTTAATTGTTTATGCAGTTAACCCTAAGATGACGTACGCATTCGCTGATCTGGCATCGTGATTGTATCTCGCCGGTCGGCTGGAGGCTACATTCATCTTTTAGATTTTCACATCTGTTTCCAGTATGGCCAAGTGACGGTCACCGTGAACTAGGGTAAAACACGTTACCGGAGAACAAAGTAGCCCACTACAATTTTCAACGAGCTATTCATGCCAATTTCCGCAGTGCAGCTATTTCCACTAACCTTGACAGTTTTGCAGTAGTACAGTTAGACATGTTGACATGGAGTGGAAAAAGACGGCTCAATAATAGGGATAAAAAATTGAGGAATTTCATGCTGCGCTTAGCGTTTTAGCAAAATGTGGTGAACTGAAAAACGCAACATGATGGGCCTTAAGTTCTACAGGAGAATTGTTAGATTTCGATTGATCCCTTGCAAACTTGTAAATCAGTCTCGTTCACGGATGCTAGGTAGCGCGGTTGTGGTTACAAAAGTATGTAGAGGCCGTTCGCCACCCCCAACTCAGTTGGAAGGCCTGTTTTTGGGCATGCTATTTGAACAAGCGTTTTCGTTGAAATTCCACTGAATTGGTCTGAACGCTGGAATTTGTGTCCCTGCCCACAACCTTGAGAAGATCGGTATGTGGGGTCAGCTGGCAAGCCTATTTACGCTGCACGTGGGCGGCAGTGATGCAACGGAAGATTAGTCACTTTTGTTTATTTAGCAAGTTTATGCAGTGCTGACTTTTTAGGGGTTAGTTTTGATGTTTTGCCGACTTGTCCTCTAAAACTGGCATTATTACAGAGGCTTCGTTTACTAACATTTAACCAGCCCTAAGTAAGCTATTGAAAACATTGACACATTGATTCTACGGTGCTCTGCTTTGTTTCGACCCCATCCGCACCTTATTGCGAAATCAATTTAAGCAGACAAATTGTTACATAAGCAACGCGGGAGTGATATGTTTAGATTTGGGATTCCAACCGATTGTTAAATTTGTGCGCATCTCGATTTTCTGACATTGCAAGGCAAGTTGTGATTTGATATTGTGCCACAGGGTAATATACTTTAGGAAGTTTCAAATCAAATTTTGGATAAGGCAGAAATGATATCCTTTTGTGATGCACATGCCACGATCTGTAACTTTGTTTGTATTCGCAAAGAAGCGCATCATTCCTATAATTTAATACCGCGCTATTTACACGACCAGATTCAATTGCCTAGTTTATCGTAATTAAAACCACAGTGGAATTTATGACTGTATACACCATGAGTTGATTGCCATCCCACGGCAGTTATAGACCATTGTTTTTTCACTGCCTCATCAAAACTACCTTTCACGTTTTTGAAATCTATGCTATACGTTGGCCGCATTGTCTGTGTTTTTGATTTCCGCAGGAAGAGGCTGCTCGACGTGATCATCGAAAGCTCGGTATCGAACAGAAACTGTTTTTCTTCCACGAACTTTCACCGGGTAGTTGTTTCTTCCTGCCTGCCGGTGCACACATATACAACACCCTGATCTCATTCATTCGTGCCGAATACTGGCGTCGTGGATTTCAAGAGGTGATCACACCAAATATCTACAATTCGGCCTTGTGGGAAACCAGTGGTCATTGGCAACACTATAGCGTAAGTATGGCTTATTCCTGACAATCAGTAGACGATACCTCTTTTCTGCTCATGTTCTTCCCAATATGATGCAGCTTTTAGTCGATATTTCCGAGTTTATGAGAAATGTTCATACCAAACTCCTATACCACTTATAAAAATGGCTTACGCAGTGATTAGCACAGGACGGAGGTCTGGCTTTGTTTTAATGGATTACATTCTCCTTAGGTGAGCTAACTGCGCAAGCTGTCCACTCAAACAATAAAATGCGGGTTGATATCTGTCAGTATGCGACTGTTTGGAACAATTCCAAATTTCCTACCGACGATCAGCTTCCGTTTCTACTCTTATGTGCTGATCGGATGGACATAATGCATCTTGCAGGTAGTTTTCATCACCGCTACCTGTACAAACTACTCATGAGATTGATCGTGTCCATCCATCAGTCGTCTTGATCACCTTGCCTCAACTGATGCCCTTAGGACCGATTGTTTGACACCGAGAGGCTTCAACCCTTCACGCTGAGGATACAAGGTTAAAAAGCTAGTCCAACTACTCTCGTTTAATTACTCCCGGCAAATGAAAAAGTGATCACGATGGCGCGTTGGTTTGAAGACATAAACAGCCAATAAAATTTCGAGCTAGTGTATATACCTGTCACTTAATTAGCTTGCTTGTCATTTGTGACATGTTATCACGTACCACCGTTTGTTGACTCACACTGCATCCATGCAATTGCTGAAGTTGAACACCGGTGTTTGTCGGCCATTTAACTTGATGTGACACGATGCTGCATGATTCCTCCAAAGTCCTTGTAATTTTAAAGTATACTTATGTAGATACTCAACTTTCAACTCTGCATCATGCGTTTGACAAAGCAACCCAGCTCTCGTTTCACCCAGTGCTCATGTTTGGATCATATGGGGAATATCAAATTTGTTTACTTATTAGCACTGGTTACTCACAGTATGAGGCAGTCAGTCCCATTTTTCATCGGATGCTACTGCTAAACATGGTACCACCAGTGACATGAGGCAAATTCCTCTTGTATATCTTAGGACCTTATAGCCTTTTTGTGCCCGATTGTTTGCTATTTGAGTGTGTAGTGTGTGTATTTGTATAGTGCATGACTTTTGGCATGGTAAACACCTCCAAAGTGTGTGTTGTTATGCAGGGAGCTAGTTCGAGTCCAAGGGCCGTCAATAACAGTAGTGACATCAGCTGCAATGTTAATGGTGACCAAAAATGCAGTCGTCTACATTGTCGAGCGCATGCCATTCAGCATTAGGATCTCATCTTTAATTCTTTCGAAGGCATTTGAAGTAGGACTCTTTATTCGACTTCGAGCTTCGGTCAATGTGACGGGCTGATTCAAGTGCTTTTTCGACGGTTGTATATATATATATATATATATATATATATATATATCCATGATTACCTTGTTTCCACGGTGAACTCGTTCGTATCCTCAGTCTCGATATGAAACCAGGTCATCCTAGTCCGAATTAGCAGTTGGTGTTAGAAATCCCTGCACACCTAATGCCTTCTTGTTGTATTTGCACGTTTGGGGGAAAAACAAAGGGCAGAATATTTTCGAGCAAGTTAGTAACAGTCGGTAATTTTTTTGTTGAGTTCGCAGTCGATTTCAGCTCTGCTGATAAGCATGATCGCTTTCAATGTTCAGTGGGCACGGGTCGGACGTGCTTGCTTAGTAGGTAACTCTTACTCTCAGTTCGTCGAACTTTCACGTGTGTGACTTGATTGGTTAGCTACTTAAGCGGAACGGATAAAACGAATTGGGTCGCTGATGCAAGCTCTGTCGATCGTTGGCCATTTCTGACCATTTCTGTGATATCCCCATTCATTCATTTGTGGACTACTCCGACATTTTTGTACGGGAACAAATTAATTAATCATCACCTGCAATTGCTCACGGGCTCTCACATTTTCACAGACCTTCCAGCCAATCCCTTTAAATTAAACATCATACTGGAGTTTCGCTCTTGTTGTTGTTGAGTATCCTTGCTACGACCAGCATTTGTACTCCGACCGCATTTTCACTGAGCAAACGCTTTGACCACTGCGTGGTTGACTTCTCGTTGGACGTGACTGACGTATCATGTACAGACGCTCAGCCACATTCGTTCATGAGTAGTGGTCAGTTTGCTCGATCTCCTTGAAAAGAGGCACAGTAACTGTCCTGTTAATTCCAGTTGACGGCCTCATAGCAAAGATTTTCGTCCTGATTGAGATCACCAAGATCATTAAACTTGAGCGTTATTTCAATTATTGGTTTTCTGTCTAATCTTTATTTACTGTATGGCAGTTCGGTCGTGCCTGATGCAGGGTCAGTAGCTCGGTGGTCAACACAGTTGCCTCTTGAAAGAGTGGCCGACGTTCGAACCCTAGCCGTTGCAATTTAAATCGTCAACCTCAAGTTGAATCTCTACTATCTTTCATTAACCATTCTCTTTGTTTTTACTTTGAGCCGACCAACTAAACAATGTAGGTGCTGGTCTATGTCGCTCAGTGTCTTTTTTCTTTGCACCTCTTGAATTATCTGATTTATAGGATAATATGTTCAAAATCGATATTGAAAAACAACAGTTTGGACTCAAACCGATGAATTGTCCTGGACATTGCCTAATGTTCGCCAAAGAAATACGCTCTCACCGAGATCTGCCACTGCGGTTCGCCGATTTCGGTGTGTTGCATCGAAACGAATTTTCCGGTGCTTTGACCGGGTTGACTCGAGTACGTCGGTTCCAGCAAGACGACGCGCACATCTTCTGTCGCGAAGATCAGGTCTGTTGGTCATGTTAACTGTCAATCGCTATGTAATCTGTTACAGTGTTTCATGTGTATTTGTGCGCGATTAAAGTGCCCAGCAGGCAGCCTCCGGCCCCCATTATTTTCTCACTGTTGCATTCTCATCGTTTAAGTTTCAAGTTTACGTTTGCTGGATGCGATCTGCCTACCCTACTTCAGTCACGCACAGTGAAGAGTTAGACCTGCGACTGGTAGTGAATCTCGTTGTTACTAAGACGTGTTCTTTACCAGCTTTGGGCCAGTGTTATCGATTACCTGACCTGTGTGCCTTCGAGTCGTTTTTGAAGCAACTGCAGTTAATGAAGCTAATCACTGAAAACTGCAAAGGGAAGCTCTCATGTGGATGTCATCTTACTTTCGTTTGCAAGTCGGTGATTTGTCTGCAACGTGCACACAACTCAACTTTCACATTTAGGTTCGATGTCGAATGTTGTATCATTTAAGACCCATTCTCCCTCTCCATTTATTAAGTATAAATTGGAGCACTCCCCCGTAACTGTAGAACAATTAGGTGCCAATGTGAGCCACTGAATAGATTGCTGTTGATGATGTTCTTGTTTTCGAGAATGTAAAAGCCAGAACTACTTATTTATCGTTAGGGGTTAATTTCCTTGAGTTAGACCTAAGCAAGATTGACAGACAGAATGATGTTTCGACCAACACATGAAATACCTGTACGCAACTGTGGGTAAGTCTGACATCTTACTCATTCCAGTGTGAATAGTCCTCTCGCTGCGTACGCTTCACGAGCGCTCTTCCATGTGCAGTTTGGTGAGTCATCGGCTACTACTCTAGAGGAATTAAAAAATCTTAACTTCACACTAGTGATTTACATTGGTGGATGCTGGTTCGAACGAATTTGAAGGGTACATGGGATTGTTTTCATGACCTCTCTATCCAGAGAACAGTTAGGCTGCCAACATTTCGTCGGCTTCGAACAGATGTGGAAGATTGTTTACAGGTGGTCACGTGGTCCGCCATCCTTATCGTTAACAAGTACTTAATGAACATCCTTCATGGTTCAATCGTTTTAGGAAGACATTCATTAATGTGCTAGTTATTGGTGCACAACTAGTTGTCTTGCTATAATGCGACCGAAACTTTCAACAGATCTCCCTGATTCTGCCTAATTCCGGACAGTCGATACGCCTTCTCATTTGCTGTAGAGGCAGAAATTCTGTACATCGTATAAGTTTTAGTCTTGCGTTTGTACCTGTTCACTCGGGGACGGTCGAATGGAGATCTTGACAGCCTGAGCCATTCCTTATCTCCCCGTTCTGTTGCCTCACAAACAGGTTGTATTTTTAAATGAAGTTGCAGTTTTACTGGGTGGGTGTTACATTTTTTTTAAAACATCGTTCTCTTGTTTACACACGATCAACGTGTGCACCTCGTTCTTCCTTTGTTATTTCAGATCAAGGAGGAGATCAAGAGTTGTCTGGACTTTCTGCGCTACGTGTACGGTGTGTTCGGGTTCTCATTCCAATTGTTCCTTTCTACTCGACCAGAGAAATTTATGGGCGAAGTCGAGTTATGGGATCGAGCTGAGCAGGTCATTTGCGTTCGCATTGATAAGTCGGTAGCATGATAAAGTTTTTGAGTTCCTACCGCACAGTGTTTGATGTTATGTTATGTACGTGTGAGCTGACTGTTTTCATATTGTTCAAACCTTGACGAGGGCAACCCCGACAATCAGGACCGCAATCTGTAACCGCGCCATTTGTCATTGGATGCTTTTCTATACTTCAAATGCGACATTTGATGTACTGATTCGTCTAAAGTTCACCGAACGCATCTTGTTCTGTTTCATCGACGTGCGAACGTTCAGTTTAATGCTCATTTGGATTGTCGAGTATGATGGGCTAACCAGTCCTCTTAGAATCAGTATACGTTCCGTGCTTTGTCCAGGTTATTTTTGCCTGGGTTCTTGCTTAACTGTAGATGACCGTAATCACTATTCGTTTGCAGTAATGTGACCAAATCACTTCTGGCTGTTCGAATCTTAACACAGTTCACATTTGCTTTCAACCTTAGTGTTTCGCTTTCTCATATTCTGTTCTTTGTCTGTTTATCACTACAATATTTGTTGTTTTGAAGCCATAGATGATCGTTTGTGAGTCAACCTCGTTAGGCTGCATTGGATCTCAGTTTGCCACCATTGACTCTTAAACGATGGGAAGTATTGTGGTGGACGGTGTTGTTTAATGAATGTCGTGGTTTCTTGTTGTAAGTTTTGATCATTGATTATTCGGCTAAAGTCAGTAAGACTGTTGTTAGCCTTATAAGGCGTTCAAACATTCGGTGCTCAATCCCCAAACGATTGTGACTGACTCTGCGTACAACAGACGTGAGGTTCCGTTCACGTTAACGGAGCAGGGATATGCACCACACACTGTATAGCTACACTATCAGCGCAGCGCTTTCTCGACGGAATTATGTTACCATTTCATTTCGGATCTTTTCTGCTATGTTCATCGTTTTATTCTCAGGATTTTATGTGAGCTAGCTTGATTTAGTGGTGAACTACCCGGAGTCGAAATAACGTTGATGTGATGTCGGTCTCTCATTGAGGAGGAGATCGTACCAGTGCAATTCCGCATGACTTCGTAGCCTACTTGTGGTTTCCACCACCAGCGTATTCATGATGTTACGCGCATGTTATGGGAGTGTCACGTAAGCTTCGAGAATTTTCACAGGCGTGGTTTCGGATTAGGCAGGGTTAATGGGCGCGTTTATACGACCACAGTTAAAGTAGTTTCATTTTGCGTCAGTTAATCATGATCGCTAGAGATTGAGGACAACAAGCGTATTAAACTCTTTGAATGCTTGCATTCACTCATGCGCATCGGATGACACCAGTGGTTAAACAGTCGGAAGACTAGGCACTGAATTTTTGGCAGTGAGTGACAAGCAAATCCATTCACCCAGACACTTCAAGTGGCTGGAGTTGTGTTGTCTGGTGTGTACAGACCGTCAACCCGTCGTTTGACAGACTGCGAATTTGTAGAACGCCCAGCTCATTGACTTGACAAGGATAATAGAGAACATCATCATCATCATAGACAGCAATAAATCAATGGTTTCCACTAATGCCTAACCGTGAGAACGTCTACAGGATGAGAGGAGAAAGAGAAAAAGAAGGTGATGGGAAGGGATCTAACTACTAAGCACTTCTATATTCATACACCCAGCATCAAGCTACCTACACATTGCAGACAAACAGCCGAGCTGTACGTGAAAGTAAGACGTCATCAACAAGACAGCTCGTAATTTGAGGAGTGAAAGTTGTTTGCCTCTTAGCATGAGGTCATCATTCACTTGTATACCGGTTGGCTGTAGAATGCGGCTGATAATCAGAGTCGGTTGAGTGAATGGCATTGCTCTAGTGAGTCTTTTTACGAGGTGAGTGTGATGAATGATACGGCGCAGTGAAAGATGCGGGAAAGCTCTATCATGAATGTCGCTCTACTTCCACTGGGATGCTGTTGGTGTACGTCCAGACAGTTTTGGGAACAAGTCTCGTCTTTCCACTTTTCATCGATGAACTGAGACTTTACTAGTTGTCAGGCCTCAGTATCAATCACTGATGCATTCCTATGGACGATGATATCAGGTGCATATCCACCAGAAAAAAAACAGGTAGATCCCAAGTGGAAGCGAGCAGATCGACTTACACTTTTTGAATCAACGGTGTAGGGAAGCAGAACTCTGCTTCACAGACAACCCTATAACGCATCCAACGCACAACTGTTTCACGTTCACATAAATTATCTCTTTTAAGAAGGTCAGGTGACTATTGACTCAGTTGCAACGCGATCATCCGGCCTATTTGACAGCAAGCTGATTCGCTTGACCAACATTACCGGACGTCTCGGATGACGAGAAGTTATCAGGTGAACGGGCTATTCTCAGTATTTGGAGTGCTCCTTCCGGATGCAGGTTAAGTCACGATCACCAAAGTTAGTGAATATACCGTGTCGTGGAACATGAAAACGGTGGGGTAAGGGTGGCTAGGGATAGGGAGGTCGACAGTTAGTCTCAATCCCCTCTTTCAATTCCTTTGCCCTAGGCGGCACGGCTTGCTTGCTGGCACCGAAGAGCCAGACGTTTCCTGATAACGCTGTGGCTAATGGACCCAATGTCAATCGATATTCGGTCGTCTGTTGGGTTCCTATAGAGAAGATAGGCGGCCGAAATCCTAAGTTGGCCTATTTTTCGCCAAGTACAAAAGTGTGATCGATTCTAGCAAAGCTGACCAAAATAAGCAAATGACCAAATTTGTGGTCAATTTGCTCCACAACAGCAATGGATAAATGGGTGCGGAAAAGTTCTACGTAAACAGAGACAAATCTATTTTACAACTATATATATATATAGGAAACAGAACGATAATAGAATACGACGTGGAAACGAACACTAAATATACAAGAATGCGCGAAAGTATCACAAAATGCACATGTTTTTCCAGAAAATGGCGGGGGGGGGCAAATAACTCAACAACCAAAAGGTCTAGAAGAACGAGGCTAAGGCCTATCACTAGGGCGTCAAAACGTACTTAACACGCCGGCAAAAGCGACACAATTCCCCTAGGGCTAGGTAAGCCCCTCACTGCCAAGTGAGTCAGACTCTTGAGTCATTGGCTCCGGGTAGGGTCCCCCAAGAAAACCCCTATATCCTGTTGTCTCGCAGGTCAGACTTTTGAGTCAGAGGCTCGGGGTGGGGTCCCTCAAGTCAATCCCCTTCCGCGGCATAAACGACCGGGAAGTATCAGAAGTTATCGTTCGACAGTTACATTTCTCTTCCAGTAAACTCGACGTACTTGTCCAGTTGCTTCCCTCAAGTGGAAACCAGACTCGTTGGCTGCTGCTTGTCACCCATCCAACGATTTTAAGTGACCACCCTAATGGAAACCACGAATCACCCTGTGTGACATAATGTTCTGTAACATACCTAGTTTGTGTTCGTTTGAAAATGATGTGAGGCGAACAGCCGTGTTCAGTGATCATTCGGCTGGCGAAAATGGGTTACGACTTTTTGTGAATATCCAGAAAAACCATGGATTTCGGTGATCATATGAGTGAAATCAAATACGGCAGGTTGCTCGAGGATGGGTTACTGTGATGCGGGCTGGGTTATGCATAAGCCACTCAATTAAAGGCAGTGGTGCAGATCTGTACTTAACGAAAATCGCGACCTGGGAAGTTGCAACGTATGTAGTTCTTATGGGTGTGCAATTGATGGGTGGCTACTTCGGCTGCCGTCATTTTAGGAGCATGTGATCGAA
Organism: Paragonimus westermani; assembly: GCA_008508345.1. Taxonomy (NCBI): domain Eukaryota; kingdom Metazoa; phylum Platyhelminthes; class Trematoda; order Plagiorchiida; family Troglotrematidae; genus Paragonimus; species Paragonimus westermani. Next base: position 54,162 of record QNGE01004561.1, read on the forward strand.
TGTTGTCGTTGCTGATTGGAAATCCCTAGATGTGATGCTACCGCACTGCCAGGTCACGTACAGTACTGTTTTTTGGTCCATCTACAGCAGCACTGAATTGCATGTCGCATGGGTTCCACCTGAGGCGTTTTCACACGCTCTCCAACGTTTCATGAATTCGTCTTTTTGACTTCTCCGAACATCCTGAGCGCTATACATGACATTAAAATCAGCACCACTTGGTACTGAAACGACCTATTTTCACTCTCATGTATCAAAATCATGTTGTTCCACTTCTGCTAAGGATTAATGTGTTGAATCCACTCCCATTTCTATTTTGTTACTGAACCGTACTTTTGTTTCACTTGCCGCCATCGATTGTTAACCGCCAATCTCAGACTGGACACCGCATGCAGTCTCATTTTCCTGAGAATCATTTGCTCAAACTGATCCCAAAGATATCAAGCCTGTCTTTAGGCATGACAGTGAAAATAACTAATATTGTGCGGTTGTTGAAGTGCTCTTACAAGATGACATCGACCGGCCGGACATTGTCGTTTTGAATTGTCCGACCCTTCTACATGGGTAGCATTTGACGCAAGTGTACCTGTTGTGGTTTTGTAACTCGTACTGTTGAGGGTCACTCATGAACAACCTACTCAGTTCTCCCAACTTCTCATATCCCGCAACATTTATATACCGAATCACCATCGTCCTGTTTTATGGGAACGTTCACGCTACGTTGAAGTGCTTATTTTTATATCAGATGTACTGAAGCAAATTCGTGAAACGTTTGTTTAAATGACCATGCTCCAGTGTGGATAATGACGGACACTTCAGTTGTGTTTGTTTTAGATGCACTTTACGACTCAAACCATGGATTAGTCCGCCTTCCACGTCAAAGTATTCCAATCTTTTTTTAGCCAGTAGACCGAACTCGATGAAGTTCTCCTAGAAAACTAGATTGGGTGAGGGACTGGTATTCGGCTCACTTCACAATTTTCCTCCATCATGAATTGGACAACAGCGTGCTTCATCTTCTCTGGATGAGAAGATGTTTAACAGGTGTACGCACGTACGTGTGCTACACGTTGGAGAGAGTCGTGTCGCTTTCATTTCGGGCTTTCATCTGCCTATCGACGCCAGTCGCCACTGTCTGTTTTGTTCACCTTGCTCTGTGTATGATCGAAGCAGCCAAACATACGACAAGCAGAGTTAATGAGGTGATCAACACACAAGGTAGCAAGATACTCTGTTGACAGTGATAGTCGATTTTACCATCAAAGCTGATAGGCACTTCTGCCTTTGGTTTCTTATCTTCTATTGGTGGTTTTTAGATCTGTGTTCCCCACATTCCTACGCTTATTTCCGATCTCCTAACTCACCCACACGGAACATAGGGCGGATGAGTGATTTGGCAATGAGAAATAAAGTCATTAATAAGTTGAGAATTTCGAATCATGCTTGTCTCCCGGTAGTTAGTCCTCGGCACTTCTCTTCTCCCCTAACGAAAAATGTCGAAAAATTTGACTTGCAAATAAAGTTAGTTGAACGCGTATTTTTTGAGGTAAATATACTTAATGAATTATGACAGTGTCAACTGCGGTTACCAACGTCGACTTGCTATCGCTTACACAAAGTATAGGTGAAGTGTAGACACCGTGATACGGGGAATGTAAATTCAGACAGGATTTTTAAAGATGAGTTCCGGCTTTACGCCTCCCATGTTTTTATTGTGTGACCACCTTCTTGGCTGTATTGTAGTTGTGCATCCGTTCTAGCCACTGATATGTCATTGTTCTTACTGATGAACTGTATAACTGCTTTGCGATTAATGTTGGGCTCTCGTTTGGTCGATCGTCAACTCTCCCGACGTGTGCTGTTATCCCTTGTTTTTGTTGAGTAGATTAAAAAAATCCACCACGATGGCTTGGGACGTAGTATCCTTTGTTGAACAACTAACGTGTTTGTGACTATTGTTTACCCACCGGCGACTAGCTCTGGCAAGAGTATTTTCTGTTTAGCGCCTGTTGTACTAAGCCGTTTGCGTCTTTTGGTTCTCTACGAATAGCATCAGTTGGAATTGGTCACCCCTAACAACCTCTTTCACAAATTGTCTCCCCCCATCTTATTCTTACTGCCCCACAGCAATTGAGAGAGAGTATGGAGGAGATGGGCCTAGAGTGGGAACTGAATGCTGGTGACGGCGCATTCTACGGTCCAAAAATTGACATCACTATTATGGATGCTTTACGTCGAAGACATCAGTGTGCAACTATTCAGCTGGATTTCCAGATGCCTGCTCGATTCTCGTTGGCCTACGCATGGTATGTCTTACTCGGCTTTGTTTCAAGACTCTTCTCCTTTATATCGTTGTAATACTCAACCTGTTCATTCGGATCATCTCACGGCAAGCCCTTATTTGGAAACAGTAATTTAAATCAAGTAAGACCAATGTGCTAAGTTGTGCTTCTTTTCGAATGGGGCCTACCGAAACGTCTCTCTGACTGCAAATACTATTATCAGTCGCAGGTGGGGTTCAATTTCTATTAGCCAAATCTACAAATTAACGTTACATCTTCCTTATCGATCATCTGACAAAAACCGTCCTCCGTTCAAAAAGTCATCACAGGTTTATTGTTGACTGAATTCCACCTGAACTGCCATATAGAAAATCGATCATTCACGATTTGTTTTACGAAACCGTGATCACATCATGCAAACACCTCTGACTGTCTTGGCTCGTTTAAACTGGTGCGCTGGTTCAGTACTATTTGGTTACGTGGAAATTGGTTACTTTGAAAACTAGGTATGCGTCATACTTAGTGGATCTTAGTGTGAACACGTCACGCAATAAGTCCCCTTGATACTAGGGCTTTTTTGTATCCTTGTCCACGCCAAATTAGGAACTGACTTTTTTGCAGATTGCTGTTTCTCCTTGTCGTGAGTTGGATCATTTCAAGCTTTCCCGAACTATATCATTGTTAGAGGGCCCATCTTCTAACGAAGAAAGCAAGACGAATCGATTGATCGATTGGGCTTCGGATGGACTGATCGCTCTTTCTACTCGGGCAATCAGAATGCAGCCGTATGGTCGATTGCCTGTTCGCTATCTCAACTGTGTTTTTCTTGCGTTTGCTTTCTGATGCTCCTTGTAACGTGATTTGTTCCAATGCTCAGACTACCGTATATGGCCGTCTCGTTTGATTTGCTTTGCGTCTTGTCGGCCATGTCTGGTAGTCGTTTCGCTCCGTAAATTTAGAGCCCTGTGGCTTAATTCTGACTGTTTTTTTTTCAATAAACGGTTTTCTACATCTTTTCCCGTTGACTGTTTTGGGTCAAACGATTTTGTGTGTAGCAAAATAGACAACGCAATACCCATCTGGATGAATTTTTTCCATCACATCGTAAACGTATACTTTGTCGGTTTTGTTGCCACGGCGTATTGTTTGTCATCATGTCTGCCGGCTGGATATCCAGTCATCTAGAGTGAACACTACAAATAGTTGTTGCCACGGCGAATGTTGTCTAGGAGCAAGTTTTACTCTTGACGGAAATTATCCTGATCTGAACCGGGTGCACTCTGTCGCACACAATCTGTATGACAAGATTCATCCTCTGGTTCACGCTGCGGACGGTTTTTTTTAACAAGTAACTTCCGTTAAGAAACCATCCTTATTCTGTCTTAATACAGTGTCTTACGGGTGTTTCTTCAGTACTTATTGATTTCTGTTTCCAATTGACCTTTCACTCTGTGAGTACTTGCTGACTGCGCTTTATTCAGAGTCGGACCACTGACGGCCTCAACGTAGTAGTCAACAGTGTTAACAACACTGTTGCTTTCGGTGATGTATGACATCGTGCTAGTGTTGTACTGTGTATACGTGGAATACTGATTAGATGTCATGTGTAATGTAGTGATCATGTATCTCTAACGGCCTTTTGTGTTTATCATAGTCGGACACGGGTGTATTTGTGGATCATTCATCTTTTGTTTTTGTTCCTCTGTCTTGTTCTAGTGAAGGGGATTCCTCGCAAACGACCAATGATGGCGACGCGAAAGTGGCGCATGAAGTTACATTGACGCATCCAGAGGCTAACCTTCGTCGTCCGGTGATCATCCACCGTGCCATATTGGGCTCTGTGGAACGCATCATGGCAATTCTCGTAGAATCATACGGTGGTGCGTCTTGGTTTTTCACGACCTATCTGTTGTTCTCAAAACGCTGGTGTGCAATTTTTTAAACTTTTTTTAATGGTTTACCATAACGTTTTTTTGTGTACCGGTTGGTCTATAATCAGTCGGTGTTGCTGTTGTACTGTAACGCATGGTTAAGCACTCATTGTTTACTGCGGGCCTTGTGCATCATTTTTTTGGATGTATTCGTGATCTCAGCTCATCAAAACCACTTGTGTTTTGACACACCCACTGACTCCTAGTGTTAAGTGATGAATAGTCGAGGATTTGGTTAATTTTAAGTTGACCATCACTCACTTCTACTCGCAGTCTTTGAGTTCGGATAGACTTACCAGCTAAACTGTTTTCAATAGAAGCACTAGACTCGAGTTCCGCTTCTATTAGAGCTCGTTATTAATGCACATCCTTCCCACTACTGTGATCAAGTGTACTTGAAATTAAACGAACCCTCGACTGCCCACAAGTAATCTAAAATATCGCCTAGACGGTTTTATGAGGTTGAAGATTTCTACCGGTCTCACTAATCCTAGTCGCGGGGTGTTCCACTGCAGCTAACAGGATAGCTACCTTATCTCGTGTCGAGGCGATCAGGCAACCTGCTCATTACTCACAAGCGAAAGTAGTTGAGCTTTCAAGCGCGGTAATACAGTCGTGCTTAATTTAGACTCAGTGTCGTGGTGATCAACACGATTGCCTTATGAAAGTGTGACCTGAGTTTGAATGGCTACCGTAGCAAGGATATGTAATGCAGACGAACTTTAGCAACTGCGAAACTCGAGTCTAGTGATTCTTTTCGAACGGAGCGGGCTGGAATGTCTATCTGAATACAAAATTCTGCAGGCAAGCTGTAGTGTAGAATCTGCTCTGCGTTTTACTTCAGAGGTCAGCT